>JARYGA010021119.1:0-45130 GCA_030545235.1 Helianthus tuberosus
CTTTATCAATTGTTTCTGATAGGGATAGTCGATTTACATCTCATTTTTGGTCAAGTTTCCAAAAGGCAATGGGAACCATATTAAAGTTGAGCACGGCTTATCATCCACAAACGGATGGACAAAGTGAAAGAACAATTCAGACAATGGAAGACATGCTTAGGGCTTGTGTAATTGATTTTGGAGGTAATTGGGACGATCACTTACCTTTAATAGAATTCTCATATAATAATAGCTATCACACAAGTATCAATGCTGCACCATTCGAAGCACTTTATGGACGAAAGTGCCGAACCCCAGTCTGTTGGGCAGAAATTGGAAAAAAGCAACTATCTGGACCTGAGACAGTACAATAAACAACTGATAAGATTATTCAAGTCAAGGAACGACTGAAAGCAGCACGTGATAGACAGAAGAGTTATGCTGATAACCGACGCAAACCGTTGGAATTTCAAGTAGGAGATAAAGTATTGTTAAAAGTCTCTCCTTGGAAAGGAGTGGTAAGATTCATCAAACGGGGAAAGCTAAGTCCCAGGTATGTTGGACCTTTTGAGATTATTAGAAAAATAGGACCTGTAGCCTATCAGCTACAACTGCCAGAGGAAATGGCAGGAATACATGATGTGTTTCATGTATCTAATCTCAAAAAGTGTTTAGCTGATGAATCACTAATAGTACCTCTTAAGGATATAGAGGTAAATGAACAACTCAAGTTTGTAGAAAGACCTCTACAAATTGAAGACATGAAAGTCAAGAATCTCAAACATAAAAGATTAGTTCTGGTTAAAGTGAAGTGGGACTCCAAAAGAGGACCTGAGTACACATGGGAGCTTGAAGCAGAAATGAAAAAGAAATATCCGTATTTATTTCAGTAGATCTCGAGGACGAGCTCTAAAATAAGGTGGGGAGAATGTAACAACCCTCGGTAAAACCGACACTCTCATAATATGTCTGACACTCTCATATATTTTAGAATGTCTCAATATGTCTTATATTACACCCCGTATGTGAAAACCGAGCCCGAATTATGTTATAACATATAATATAAATTAAAAACAAGAAATTATAAGTTGAGGCGGGCCGCGTAGACCCACCCCAACCAGTTACGCGGGCGGTATGAGGGTGTAGACGGACTTCGTTGACTTCTTTAGTTCAGGCGGGCCGCGTGAGATATAGATTAAGCTTACGCGGGCCGCTAGAGATCATCAAACGCGGAGACATCCTAGGCCGACACGTGTCGACATCGTGGCAGACCTACACAACGACTCAGCCAAGCTATTCTGTTGACCAGGGTTGACACGGGCCGCGTAACCCTGGCCTGTGTTTTACGTGGGCCGCGTGAGGACTAGAATCAGGCACTATATAAGCAGACAACGGGTTTTCACTTTCCGTCGTTCATTCTTTCTTTCTCAACTCGAATTTCTGAAGTTATAAACATAATAGTCGGGTATTATACCCCTAATTAGCGAGGTTCTGCTCCGTTGTAAGTATTATAACCCCAATTTCGTAATAGTTACGCTGCCCGATTGATTTAGGGTTCCGTAACAACTGTCGTGGTTCTGCCCGACGTAGTTGTTGGAATGCCGTCTCGGGGAGGGTATCATTTATATTTTCAAAGGGTTATGGTACTAATCAATGTACATTTGTATAAATTATAAATTATATCCAGGAAAACCTTACGAGAAGTCTAAGATAGCAATGTGAGTTTATCCTCTTTTTGTTAACCTTTTTGGAATACTTAACAAAACCTTAATTATTTACAATGTGATTAAGCGGTGATTGAGTCTTTGTAGTTCTTCAATTACTGCCGGTATTATGGGGTTTTGTATACAAAATTTATTACTACGAGTAGTAGTAGTAAGTCTGAATGACAGTGCATTACCATTGGACGACGAGTTAGCCAATGGCTAATTTGACCATAGCCATAGATCCGGTCTAGTGGCAAATACTGAATGAGTAATTGTGTAGAAATAAACAATGTGATCGCTCTCAATACTGTCTTAATTGATAAAATGTTTCTTGATTAAACTGGGATTCACTCACCAGTATTTCCGACTGACAAAAGTTTTTAAAACGCGTTACAGGTAACACAATGTGAACAGCTAATTAGTGAAAAGCCAGCTGGATAGCACTGAAGGCTTGGAAAAAACGTGGCTATAAAAGTTACCTAATAAACGATGTTTTAAATTCAATAAAATGGGGTTTGTCCCTATAAATGTATTGTAATAAGAAACTTGGGTTTTGCCCATGTGATTGCTAATATCAAATATGGTGGTTTTACTCTGATAAACATTTCCTAACTACGGTCCTGATGTAAATTCCGCTGCAAGATTAAATAGCTGATACCACCAAACTCTGAGCTCGCGTCCGCCCGTTCCCGGGACAGATAAGGGATCAGGGGTTGCAACGGACAATAGAAACGATAACCCTTTGAGTGATTAGGATACCCGATAAAGAAACAGGTAACTGTTTTAGGGTCAAGTTTCCTTAGGAAAGGATTATAGAGTTTTGCTTCAGCAATGCAGCCCCATATTTTCAAATATTTAAGACTCGGTTTCCTTCCTGTCCAAAGTTCATAAAGAGTTTTAGGAACAGACTTAGAAGGAACTCTATTGAGTATATGAACAACTGCTTTTAACGCTTTAGTCCAGAGGAATAATGGTAATTAATGTTGGCTAACATACTGCACACCATGTTCATAAGGGTACGGTTTCTTCGTTCAACGACACCGTTTTGTTGAGGTGTACCAGGCATGGTGTATTGGTTTACAATCCCATGGCCCTTACAAAACTTATAAAATGGACTAGGAGCTTGACCCACATCAGTATGTCTTCCATAATATTCACCGCCTCTATCTGATCTCACAACTTGAATTTTATGATCTAATTGCTTTTCAACTTCAGCTTTATAATCTTTAAAAGTTGTAAGAGATTCAGATTTTTCCTTAATGAGATACAAGTACATGTAACGAGAATAATCCTCAATGAAAGTGATAAATGAAGTATGTCCAGTGATGCCAGCGATTTGGTAAGGACCACTAATGGCAGTATGAATGAGTTCTAAAAAATTAGAGCTCCTAGTGGCACCTTTCTTATTCGCTAATGTCATTTTACCTTAAGACATTTGATACATGTTCCAAAATCAGTGAAATCGAGAGGTGGTAAGACTTCATCCTTTACGAGACGATTTAATTGCTCTCTTGAGATGTGGCCTAAACGTTGATGCCACAACATGGATGAAGTCTCTAAGTCTCGATTCTGTTTCATCTTTGTGAGTGATTCATTAATATTATATGACAACAAAGATTTGGAAAAATCATCATCTAGTTCTAATATAGAGACCACCATCCAGAATGCCAGTAACATAAACAACGAAATCATAGAGAATAGAGAGTTTGCGATGACCATGGGAAACAACAAAACCGTCCATGTCTAACTTTGGTCCTGATACAAGGTTTCGAGTTACCTCAGGAACATATAAGTTATCATAAAGTTTAATGCATAAACTAGTTTTCAAAAATAATTGTAATATTCCTATGTCCTTCACTTCTAATTCCCAATCATCCCCAACTTTAAGTGTTCTTTGGTTTCTTCCCAGCTTCCGGATTGAAAGGAATCCCTGAGTAGAGTTGGTTACATGAAACATAGAACCAGAATCAAACCACCAAGAATTAGCACGAACATTTAAATCATATGACTCAAGTATCATGAAGAAATCGTTACCTTTCTTAGCCAACCATTCCTTAAAGTCAGGGCATTCCTTTTGCTTATGTCCTGTCTTCTTACAGATATTGCATTAGGGTTTGCCTAAGTAGTTCTTAGAGCTGGAAGGTGCACTTGTATTAGGATTGGGCCTTTGGACCTTGGAAGCATCCTTTCTTTGATAATTTTTCTTCCTCTTCTTAGAGTTGGAGGTGGTGAAGTTTGCAACATCAGTAGTGTGATCCATCTTTATACGCTCTTCCTCCTGCACACACCAGCTCACTCATCGTCCATTTGTCCTTCTAAGTGTTGTAATTGATCTTGAATGCTTCATAGGATGAAGGAAGCGAAGTGATGATGAAGTGAACAAGAAAACCATCACTGATTTCCATCTCTAGCCCTTTCAGTTTATTGGCCATGTCATGCATCATCATGATGTGTTCGCGAATGCCGCTCCTCCCATCATACTTAGTTGTCACCAGCGTGAGAATAAGAGTACTAGCGTGTGCTTTAGATGTCCCCTTAAATTGTGCCTCCATAGAAGCCAGGTAGGTTTTAACATCTTTAGAATCAGGATTAGCTCCTCTAATTGCATTATGTGTGGACTGCTTCATGAACACGAGAGACATGCGGTTACACCTAGTCCATTTTTCATGAATTATCTACTCAGCAGCAGTACTTTGAGGAGTAAGGTCCCCTGGCTTATTCTCTCTTAGAGCATAATCGAAGTCCAGTAATCCAAGCGTAAGCATGAGGGCATCCTTCCATGCAGCAAAGTTATCAACAGTCAAAAGTGGAATCCCGCAATTGGGTGCTGATAGTGGAAATAAGATGAGCGAATTATGATACTAATCAAGAAGTCCTAATGTAATCTAAGGGCATGTTATACTAAGACAGGCATAAATAATGACCATTTTAATTATGAAGCTGTGATATTGTCTATTACTAACATCAAAATAATAGACTTAGTTAAAATTCTACTTAAACGAAGATAAATCAGCTTTGATCAAAAGTGTAATCATTTAAGCATGTGTGCAAAGTAATCATGACAAATCAGCTTTGGCCAGAAATGAGACAACCACTTTAGTTATGCACTTGTTAAGTATGCTATACATGAATGAATTAAATCAGCTTTGGCCAGAAATTAAGACATTCACGTTCGTAATGCATACTTAACCAAGCTTTTATAATACTTGAACAATAAATAGATGCATCAAATCAGCTTTGGCCAGAATGGATACATCAGAAGCTCATTCAAGTTAAGCTATTTTGGTTTTGTCGAAAAATTATCTGATTCTGATTAAGTAATTAAGTGTTTACAAAACCAAGTATTTAATAGCAAACCACCTGTTAACTTTAGATTTCGAGTGAGATCTCGACTCAGTTATGAGATCTCGAGTAAGGTCTCGGTAAGATTTCGACTCATTATGAATCATTATGAGGTTTCGAGTCATTAAGGTTTCGAGTCGCAACCACCTGGTTGCGAGTCACTAATGTTAGTCGAAATCTCGAGTTTCGTGCAATGAATATTTATGAGATTTCGACTTCATAATGAGGTGTCAAGTCGCAACCACCTAATTGTGATTTGAAATCTCAGTCGCAATCTCGGCTGTCCTTGTATTTTAGTGAGATTTCGTGTTGGAATTTAAGTCGGAACCTTGGTCTCGAGTTATGAAGATTAAAACCTTTATGATTTCGAGTCGGAATCTTGGTCTCGAGTCATGAAGACTGAAACCTTTATGATTTCGAGTCGCAATCTTATGGTTTCGAGTCAAAATCTTATGGTTTCGAGTCGTTAAGGTTGGTCTCGAAACCTACTGTCAACAGTTGTTAGTGTGAAATATAACTGGAAACTCGAAATTTTAGGGATTGCGGGATAGTGTTTCATGTTTTAGTGTTGATCTAAACTTATCAAAAGATTTTGAAAATTATAACTTGATTACCTTTTAACAATTTTCGAAGTTTTTAAGAGATATAATTCAGATCAAAACAGTAAAAACATCCACTAATCCAAATTATATTCCAAAACTAAAGGAAATTTCGAATTTTCTTAAGAACATATGATAAACCCTAAAATTAAAAACATAATTCTGGAAACCTGAAACCTGAACTTTAATGGTTTTATTTCAGACATAAAGTTAACCCATATAGGTTTCGAGTGACATGATTAACCGCCCTTTTCTGAAAACAGTGATTTCAGCACAATTAGACTCGAAACCAGCCGTGATTTTTATTAAATTTTCAAAACTCTGTTTTCCAGATTTAAATCTCAGAATAATGGATATGAAAACATACCTAATTTATCAACATATGCTCTGATACCACATATTGATCAGTTATGTTTAAACATAATGGAACACATGAATAACATACCTGTTACAGCAGACTGGGCAGTGGAGAATCCAGTCAAAGATGTAGCCATTGAGTTCGACATTCTTGTCAGGATGACTTGGTTCCTTCTTAGGGTGTAAGATTATGATGGTGATGAACCGAAACTAGGGAGGTTTCAATTAGGGAGAGAGAGCCGATTGATTTTATGAGTTAGTAGGTTTTTTGTGTCTAACCCTTTATCTCTCTAATAATCTCCTTATATATACACCCAAGAGTAAACCTAATTAGTTAATAAGGGTAATATGGTCCATCAACAATTAAACTAATTATTAATAGGTTATTAATATATTTTGATATATATAATATAAATGATTACAATGGCTACATGATTAAATCTATTTAATCTTATAGTACCCGACATTTAAATTTGGCATAAACCACAAGGACCAACATTGTAATTTTTTCTTAAAGTTATATAGCTGGTTTTACGTGATACTATGGTGTTTAATAAGATTTAATTTTTATTTATTCTAATAAATCTATAAAATGTGAATAAGAAAAAAAATATTTTAAAGATTTTTTTTACAAAGAATCATCCATATCATGAGGGGAGAAAGGTGTCGCATCAGATAAAATGCCACTTAAAAACTAAAAGTTTGGAAACAGTGGTGAAGCTTGAGATTTTCGACCGAGTGGACGAAAACGTATATACCCAAATTTTTCTATAAAACCGGGGGTCGAAAACGTATGTACCCAAAAAATTATATATGAAAACCACATACTCTCCACTACTGAGCGAAAAGTTAGGGGAGTTGGCCGCCCCCTCTGCCCCTTAGAAGCTGCAGCCCTGTTTGCAAACAAACTTTTAGAGCTTTTTAAATTTTATGACTTTTCCGTATTCTTTTTTAACTTAGTTTTTTTTACCTTGGCAAATCTTCACACATGACCCATGAGAAATCAATACTTTGGTTATGGACTTCTGCTTTAATTAATTAGTTTTTTTTACCTTCATGAGAAATCAATACTTTGGTTATGGACTTCCGCTTTAATTTTGGGTCATGGATAAAGTTGGATAACGTTGTGGGTTGTTTTATGGAAAATAAATAAATAGGGTCGTTATATCATTATTTAGTAACAACCTAATAAGGTCATTTCTTCTTCGTTTTCACAAACTCAACTGCCACGGCTATACATCTATGTCCAGCCTACCGTAAAAACAAATGTCGATTGTCTAATCTTACTCTTCTGTTTTTCTTTTTGCGGTTTGTTTCAAAGGTTTAAGGGGGCGATTGGGATTTTCGTATTCTATATAAGATTTTTTAATGTGTCCCTTAGAAAACACGTATCCTGACCGGTTGTCCTCCCCATCTACCCCTAGGGCTGCCCATGTGTGAATCGTACAAAACTAGGTGTGTGAAATTCTGGCACGACCCGAAAATACGACACGAACCTAACACGAAATTCGCGGGTTTAGGTTTAGTCTAAACGGGTTCGGGTCAGTTTCAGGTTGAACCCGTGAACCCGTTTAGGTTAACGGGTCGGGTTCGGGTCTACCAGGTCGGGTTGGCGGGTTGACCCGTTTAACACATTTATATTATACCCTTATACAATTAGCAACTTGGGTTATGTCTCATTTGTTTAAAAGTCACACCCTTTAGTTCATTTTACTTATACCCTTACAAAAGTTAATTGGGTTATGTCCCATTTGTTTAAAAGTCACACCATTTAGTTCATTTTACTTATACCCTTACAAAAATTAACTTAAAGACACAATAGTTTGACTCACACCTCTTTAAAAAGTCACAACCCTTCATTGAATATAAATACTTTAAAAAGTCACAACACCCTTTCGTATGGAATCCGCTGTGGTGGTAATCACGAAATTTCAACAAGCATCTCATGCCTGTTCGAGTTTGACATTTACCGTTTGTTTATCTATTTTTTTTCCCTTTTGTTTCTCTCACCAAAATCCCATTTTTCCGTCCCAAAACACATTATCATATTTGTAGTAACCGCCATCACCAATCCATTCATCCCTCAAATTTTGTTTTAATCGTTCTAAATTGATATTTCATTAAAAGCACTCCCATCAGTAGCGTTAACATCAAAGTTCATATATACAAACTCTCTTCCATGTTTTTCTTTTTTCCATTTTTGAATTGCATTTGGGTTTATAATTTCGATTTAGGTCCGATTTTGATGTTTAATTATGTATTTTTTATGTTTACTAAGTGCCTGTGTAATATGTTTTCACGATTATGTATGTTCCAACGATTTGTTGTGTATTTAACGAATTGTTGTTTCCTATGTGCCGGTTTATAGTTCTGATTAGAGTCCGATTTCGATGCTTAATTGTGTAAACTATAGATGCACACTGTGTCTGTGTAAAAAACTAATTTTAGTATCTTGGTGATGCAATTTACCAAATGTCCAGAAATTTAGGCAACTGTTGCACCATGTCAATTATCTCTGCCTATGCCTAAACTCATCAAATTTGTTGGTGATACCGCTCTTGATGCCACTGTATCCCATCGTTTTTTTGTATCTAAAATAAAATATGAATGACAAAAATTTGGCATTGAACAAGGACCGTCACATTAATTTTTTTTATCATATTGAATTTCAAGTGCCAAAAGCAGCATGTTAATTATATTAGGAAGAGATAAATCCATTTACCAAACACTCGATACATAGAAACATATGATAATGACCATAAATTATTTATATAATTTATCACATGTTTTGTTGATTTAATATTAATTTCTTCACTGTTGATTTGTGATTTATGCATTAGAAGTTGTGCATTTGTTTGATTGTTCATAGGGTCAAATAAATGCTTTAGTATGATGTCGTAGAAAAATGATATAGTAAATTTTGTTTGTATAAACGTAATAATTTTCGATCTCATATGGTAATAATAAAGAAATTCATAATCAACATACCGCCGCAACGCGCGGGTTGACGTCAACTCGTTATATTATATTTTTTACAATATATTTTATGTCATAAATTAAATGGGGTGTGTATTTTATGCCATAATTATAACTTAAAAAGAGAAATTAACATAAGATTTTATAATTTAAATATAATTGTGTTATATACGTTTGTGTTTTTAAGTAAATTTTAATTTTAATTTATTAATTTCAGAAAAAAATAAATAATTCGGGTTGAACAGGTCGTTTTCAGGTCAACCCATAACACTTCGGGTCGTGTCGGGTTCATATGTATGATACAATTTTCGGGCTCGGGTTCGTGTAATATTTTCGGGTTCGGGTCGGGTTGAACCTGCCAACCCGCGAACACAACCCGTTTTGCACCCCTATACAACAATAACAACCATACCTAGTAAATCACATCAATAGCTTATTGCAGGGGTCTGGGGAGGGTGAGATGTAGATAATAAAGTAATATGGTATTCACTTGATTGCCTCATGCATTTACAATAGAATAATATATACAGATACATGGACGAGAAGAGCTCCTAGAATAAAGGGGAATATGCTAGTTGCCTATAATACATTAATACAATATGCTTATTTACAATATAGTCTGCTAATACTCCCCCTCAGTGTGAGCGTGATTTTGAACACACGGTCAAACTGGAGCGAAAACTCTCGAACAACTGTCGTGACAGGCCTTTGGTGAAAATATCTGCATACTGAAAGGATGAGGGTACATGCAGCACACGAACTTGACCCAGGCGTACTTTCTCTCGAACAAAATGTATATCTAGTTCAACATGTTTGGTCCTTTGATGCTGAACTGGGTTCTCAGACATATAAATTGCAGAGACATTATCACAATAAACAATGGTGGCATTACGCACAGGAACATGTAACTCAAGTAGTAAATTGCGTAGCCAAGTGGTTTCAGCAACGGCATTGGCAACACCTCGGTATTCAGCCTCAGCACTGGATCGAGATACCGTGGGTTGGCGTTTCGAGGACCATGATAGAAGATTATTTCCCAAATAGACACAGTATCCAGAAGTGGAACGCCTGGAGTCGGGACATCCACCCCAGTCTGCATCAGAATAAGCAGTAAGGGAAACCTGTGGACTAGGTGTTAAGCGAAGACCCATATTTAAAGTGCCCTGAATGTATCTCAAAATACGTTTCATAAAGGCAAAATGTGGTTCACGAGGAGCATGCATGAATAAACAAATCTGCTGAACGGCATAGGTGATGTCAGGACGAGTAAAAGTCAAATATTGCAGTGCTCCTGCAAGACTACGGTATAATGTCCCATCTGGCAAAGGTTCACCGTCGGTTGCGCTTAGTTTGGAGGACGTATCCACCGGTGTGGCACACGGCTTGCACGAAGTCATGTTTGCCCGATGTAATATATCTCGAGCATACTGAGATTGGGACATGAACAATCCTGTAGAATCCCGTTGAACTGTAATACCCAGGAAATGATGTAAAGATCCCAAATCAGTTATGGCAAATTCCCTCGAAAGGAGACTGGTAATGGACTGAAGTAAAGCTGTCGACGAAGCAGTGAGAATAATATCATCAACATACAATAATAAGTAAGCAATGTTATCGCCTTGACGATAAATAAATAGAGAAGTATCACATAAGCTGCCCTTGAAGCCATGAGAAAGAATGAAGCTGGAGAATCGACTGAACCAAGCTCTCGGTGCCTGTTTGAGTCCATATAAGGACTTGCGTAAACGACACACAAAGTTAGGCCGTGATGGATCTTGAAATCCAGGTGGTTGGTGCATAAAGACCGTTTCCTGTAAATTGCCATGTAAGAATGCATTTTTAACGTCCAATTGATTTATATGCCAACCCTTCGTGACTGCTAGAGAGAGAACCGTCCTGATGGTTGCCGGTTTAACAACCGGACTAAATGTTTCGGTGCAATCAATCCCAATTGTTTGTGATTTGCCATTGACAACAAGTCGCGCTTTGTAACGTTCTAGAGTCCCGTCAGATTTGAATTTGTGACGATATAGCCACATGCATCGAATAACAGGATGGGATTGAGGGCGTGGAACTAGTTCCCAGGTATCATTATCTATTAATGCTTTATACTCACAGTTCATGGCGTCTTTCCAATTAGGGTCGGCTAAGGCCTTCACATGGGATGTAGGGACAGGTGAGATGGGCAAGGTGGTGGTATGAAGGTTATATTTTGGGTTCGGTTTAGAAATGCCGACTTTGGCCCTGGTGGTCATGGTGTGGGTGTTTGAGGTTGGATGTGGTATGATGTTTGACGGGTTGGGGTGAGGTGGTGAGGACGTTGTGCTAGTCGACGGTTGAGGAGAGGGTGGTGGTGAGTTTTCAAATGTAGGGGAAGGTGGAGCCGATGGTTGTCGTGAGTGAGTGGGTGCGGAAGGTTGGTTAGGAGAAGAGTGGTTGTCTGGTTGAGGGGGTTGGGTTGTAGGGAATTGGAAGTGATGTGTATGGAGTGGTTCATCATCAAGGAACTGGTATGTGGTGTCAGGTAGAGGGTTAGCAAAAGGAAAGGAATCCTCATCAAAGTCAACATAACGAGAGATATGAACCTTGCCGGTCGAAGGGTCAAGACAGCGATAGCCACGAAAGTTGGGCGGATAGCCTAGAAAAATGCACCGGTGAGCACGGGGTAGAAGTTTGTTGGGTTGAGTGGCAGACTCGTTCGGGTAGCAAGCACAACCAAATACCTTGAGGTGATCATAAGTGGGGTGGCAAAGGTATAAGGCGAAGGTTGGAGTGTTGAAGTTTAGACGTTTAGTGGGAAGAATGTTGTGAAAGTATGCGGCGGTATGGAGGGCCTCAACCCAATAAGTAGGTGGGATGTGAGCATGAACGAGTAGAGCGCGAATGATGTCATTAAGACGACGAATCATGCGCTCGGAGCGTCCATTTTGGGATGAGGTTTGAGGACACGAAAAACGAAAGGTGAGACCATTGGTGTTTGCAAAATTGTGAAAAGCATGGTTATCAAATTCCCCCCCTAAGTCACATTGAAAAGCTTTAATATTTTTGTGAAATTGAGTTTGTATGAATTTATGAAATTTGACAAAGTTGGTGAAGGTTTCAGATTTAAACTTGAGAGGATAAACCCATACATAATGCGAATAATTATCAACAAGTACCATATAATATTTGTAAGACGAATTACTAAGGACTGGAGACGTCCATAAATCACAGTGTATTATATCAAATGGTGCATAAGTAAATGAAGTAGAGTCAGTAAACGAAAGTCGCTTACTGTTAGACACATGACAAGAGTCACAAAAACCAAATGAAGTCTTATTACATGAAATTTTTAAACGACTGGAAAGAAATTGCAAAGGTTGTGTGCCGGGATGACCTAAACGATCATGCCACTTATTTGGTGAGGTTGTCAAAAGGACTTGAGATGGTGCAGTGAATGGATAAAGGTCACCGGTGCTGTCATGGCATGAAAGGTGCTGTCCAGTCTTGAGATCCTTCAAAGTAAAACCGTTAGGATCAAATTCAACAGAAACAAGGTTATCACGAGTGAATTTACGCACAGAAATTAGATTTTTAACAACAGTAGGTGCATATAGAATATTTTTAAGGAGGTAGGATTGGTTATTGGTTTGGTGAAAGCCGTCCCCCGAGCCCAAAATTGGTAAAGACTGTCCATTTCCCACAAGTATTTTAGTATTAACAGAGTTAGATAAAGGAGAACTAATCGTACCTTGATCAGCAGTGACATGTGAGGAGGCGCCCGTATCCATGTTCCAGTTTGGATCAGTTTGGTTCAAGGTGAGAGTGGACAAAGCCGCGCCAAGCTCGGTCGGTTGAAGTGGGTCAACAGGAGGTGCATTGTAACCGGGTGGTGGGCCGTATGGAAAAGGGTTGGGAGCGTTCGGCTGTTGGGTCGTAAGGCCATAACCCGAGTATTGAGGTTGAGTGTTAGGCGGGGCTGTTTGTGGGTTGGGATTTGTTTGATGATTGGGCCTGGTCCAGGAAGGAGTCCAAGGTGCTTGGGCCGGGTGAGGGCAGGCCGGTGGAGTAGGCCACCAAGGATAGGCTGGTTGATTTGTGTTGGGTGAGTAGGAGGGATAGGGACTGTTGGGAGTTTGGTTGGTGTAGGTGTAGTTTTGGTAGGTATTATTGCGACCGCGACCACGGCCTCCACGATAGGAGTTTCGGCCACGACCGCGACCACGGGTTGGTTGGCGTTGGTAAGAGTCATATGTATGTGCCGGGTTGTAGGTGGGTGGCGGGTTAGAGTTTGGTGCGGTTGGAGGGTTTTGGTTTGATGGTGGTTGTTGACCGTGAGACGGCATGGTGAGGGCTGTTTGTTGGGGAACCATCTGTAAAACTAAGCGCGACTCCGTAATCGGTTGATCTACATCATTAAGTTGCTCTGCATTGTCTTTTAACTTTTGAAAGTAATCATTCAGAGATGAACATGATGCTAAGGTTGTAGTAGTAAAAGCCGATAACAAAGAAGAAGCACGAGAATTCTTATTGTTATGAAATATAGATTGTAACCGATTCCACGCCTTTTGAGCGGTGGTTTCGTCATCGAGAATTCTTACCAAGAGGTCGTCGGATAGCGTACCATAAATCCATTGTAGAACAATGGAGTCTACCTTAGCCCAAGAGTCGTAACTCTCGTCCGATTCATCTGGAGGTCCGGTTCCATCAATGTGCTTGAGAACTTCGTATCCTTTTGCATGAAGCTTGAAGAGTTTGACCCAAGCGGAGTAGGTAACTTTCTTTCCGTCAAGGGTTCGGATTTTATTTTGAATGTTTGTAACCGAATAAACGGGGTGAAGGTGCTTAGTATCGGTCGTGACCGATTTTGATGAGGTATCGCTGCCATTTTTTCAGACATGGCTGTAAAAAAAAACAAAGGAGAAAGATGGCGGCACAAGGGATTTTTAGGTTTTTAAAATTTGATATGCTCTGATACCATAAAGTAATATGGTATTCACTTGATTGCCTCATGCATTTACAATAGAATAATATATACAGATACATGGACGAGAAGAGCTCCTAGAATAAAGGGGAATATGCTAGTTGTCTATAATACATTAATACAATATGCTTATTTACAATATAGTCTGCTAATAGATAAATCTTACCTCTATACATATGGATGGAGAGGCTACTTCCAAAAAAGACCTCTGACTCGAAACAAAAGTGCATGCAAACAATCTGAACTAGACATTTAGCAATATACATCTACCGGTCATAAAATACGTGGTGACAGAGTACCATAGCATAATAAAACATATATAACACCCTAGAGCAACATATACATACACACATGATAATAATCACAATGTAAAGTCCACCAAAAAAGTAGGAAATATTAACCCCAAACGAAAACACACATACACATACCCACTTCAGTACCCTCTCCTAAAAATCCTTAACCTTAATCCTACATCTCCACGAACTCCTATCCTGGACCATGTCCTCAGAAAGGTGCAACTCTAGCAAATCTTGTCTAATCCGCTCATCCCAAGTTAATTTGGGCCTTCCTCTACTCCTCCTACCTTCCACACAAAAGGCGTCCACTACTCTAACTGGTGCCGTCGTCGGCCTCCTCTTCAAATGCCCAAACCATCTCAATCTCCACTCCTTAATCTTACTCGATATACTAGCCACCCCTACCCTTTCCCTTAAAACCTCATTTCTCATACAATCTAACTTTGTGTACCCACACATTCTACCGCAACATCCTCATCTCTGCTACCTCCATCTTGTGCGCCTGCGTCCATTTACTAGCCCAACAATCTGTTCCATACAACATAGCAAGTCTAACTACAACCCTATACAATTTTCCCTTTAATTTAGTTGGGAACCTCATGTCACACAATACCCCAGCGGCTGCTCTCCACTTACACCAGCCAGCTTGGATATGGTGAGCAACGTCACTATCTATCTCCCCATCTTGTTGTACAGATGTTCCTAAATATTTAAACCTAGTAACATGTGGCATCGTTTGACCATCGATGGTGATCTGAATATCCTCGTGGTCGGCTGCCCCACTGAAATCACAATGAAGGTACTCGGTCTTTGAGCGACTAATCCTTAAACCTTTCCCTTCTAAAGCAGCCTGCCACTCCTCTAACCTCTCATTCAGGTGTTGTTTAGTCTTCGCAACTAATACAATATCATCTACAGAAAGCATGCACCATGGAATCGGCTCGTGCAACGACTTTGATAACTCATCCAAGACAATTGCAAAGAGAAATGAACTCAATGCAAACCCCTGGTGGAGTCCTATCTCCACAGGGGAAAAAATCAGTATCCCCTACTGGCGCACGAACACAAGTTTTGGTCCCACCATACATATCCCTAATTATGTTTATATACATCCCATGTATCCCTCTACCCTCCAAAGTATCCCAAATTAAGTCACGTGGTACACTATCATATGCTTTTTCTAGATCAATGAACACCATATGCAGATCTCGTTTCTTCTCCCTATACTTTTCCATCGATCTCCTTAGAATGTGTAGCGCTTCCGTAGTTAACCTCCCTGGCATAAAACCAAATTAGCTTACCGTAACTTGGGTTTCTCTTCTAATTCTAGTCTCAATCATCCTCTCCCATAACTTCATAGTATGACTTAGCAACTTAATTCCTCTGTAGTTCTCACAACATTGGGCTTCCCCTTTGTTCTTATATAAGGGCACTACAACACTACGCTTCCATTGATCTGACATTTTTCTAGACTTGAAAATAAGGTTGAATAGGGTTAGCCATTGAACTCCTTCCTCTCCCAAACACAACCACGCTTCAATTGGTATGTTATCTAGACCACATGCCTTAGCCCTTCCCATCTTCTTAAGCGTTGTCTTAACCTCCCCATGTGTGATACTCTAATCGTAGCAGTTATTCCGTTGTTGCCTTTGGATAATAGGGTTTTCACCTTGTTGTTGGTAGTCCATCATGTCGTTGAAAAGATTATGAAAGTAGTTTTTCCATCTCAACTTAATGTCATGTTCCTTTACTAAAACACGTCCATCCCCTCCCTTTATAAACTTCACTACCCCTATATCCTTCCTCCTACGCTCCCTAGCTTTAGCAATCTTGAACATATGACACTCCCCCTCCTTTGTTTCCAGGCTTTCATACATCTTTTTTGTAAGCCGTGTTCTTCGCTTTTGTTACAGTCTTCTTCGCCTCCCTCTTAGCCGTTTTGTATTTCTAGTTTGTGTAACTCAAAAGGTCCAAAAAACACTTTTCCTTATCCCTTATTTTGGTATTCACGTCCTCACACCACCACCAAGATTCTATATGCCTGCCTATCTTTCCTGTTGTGACCCTAGGATCTCCTTCGCTGCGTGTGTAATGTCAGTCGCCATAAGCCCCCACATCTGGTTTGTTTCCCCGCCAAGTTGCATTGATGTCGTGGAAATGACTTTATCTATAAACACGGTAATATTTTCCCCCTTTAAATCCCCCAACGTATCCTAGGTCGACTATATGTCTCTACCTCTGTAAGCTTTTGTTTTAGGACTATATCCGCCACTAGCAAATGATGTTGAGCCACTATTTGCTCCCATGGTATAACCTTGCAGTCCATCCACCATCTTCGGTCACATCGCCTCATCAAGATATAATCGATCTGTGTGTTACGTCCCCCACTACTAAAAGTAACTAAATATGACTCTCTCTTCCTAAAGAACAAGTTTAGGATACCTAAGTCATGGGCCACTGCAAACTCTAGAAGATCCTTGCCAGGCTCATTCCTATCACCAAAACCAAAACCCCCCATGTACCAATAGGAAACCATCACTATCCTTACCAGTGTGACCATTAAAATCACCCCTATAACAATCATCTCCTCCCTAGGTATGGATCCCACTACAACGTCTAAACAGTCCCAAAACTCCTTATTCTCTTGATCCCCTAATCCTACTTGTGGTGATTAAGCACAAACCATTGCCACTAGCTCTTTGCCTAGTACTAATTTTAACACCATAATCCTATCATTGTTTCGTATCACCTTAATCACATTCTTCTGCAATTCTATAGCCACTAGAAATCCTACTCCGTTTTTTACCCCATCAGTTCCTGAATACAATAGTTTATACCCATTGCATTCATCCCCTCTGTGCCCCTCCACCTAGTCTTCTGAAGGCATGCTATATGTATCCTACGTCTTTTAACTCCATCTACCACCTCTAACAATTTACTATTTAAAGTTCCTACATTCCAAGAGGCTACTCGCAATCTATACCCCTTTTGCTTTCCTGCATCCCTCGTCCTTGGACATGATCTCAAGGAAAAAACATGACTCCTATTTTCTATGATTACACACGCACCCAATATCAAAATAAACAAACACCCAATAAATCACTAAAACATAAACATAATACAAAACATACATGGGCAACAAGAAACACACAATAAAAAACCGGAAGCATACAATGCCGATAAGCAATCAAGAACAACAATAAGCGCACAATGAACAACGAGAAGCATACAATGCCAATAGTCAATCCTAAAGCGCACAGTGAGTAGCGATGAGCATACAATATACGATATATAATATCCCAATACCAAAGAGCAACAATGAGTATACAATATACCGTTTACAATGATCATTAAGTATCATTAACTACCAATGATCAAAACCAATAATTTGAACACAGATTATATAAGTCAAGAATGGTCTCAAAGCACAACAATTACCAATTCCCCAAGTATTTGAAAACCAATTAAAGTAAGCAAACAAATAAGAGTGGGGACACAAGCAAATAAATAGAATGTTTATTATATTCTAATAGAGTAAATTACAAGTGTTGTCCTTTATGTTTGTCTCAAATTTCAGGCGATGTCCTTTGGTGTGTGTCGGGTGTGATATGTTTTTATTGATATTTTAAGCCCATTTTACACATTAATCAAGTTTTATATATAAAACACGATATTCTACTAACACTAAACACACACATGGGCAAGTGCACCCATCGTGAGCGTAGTATAGCGTTGGTAAGATACCGAGGTCGTCCAAGGACACAAGAGCTTTTAGTACCGGTTTATCCTCAACGTCTAATCAAACTAAAATTTTTAGAAAATGTTTTAAGTACGAAAAATAAAAACAAAAATGCTGAAATGAAAAATAAAAACAAAAACAGATAGACAAGATGAATCACTTGGATCCGACTCGCCTTTAATGATCCTTTGCTGATTTCTGGACTTTTGCACTTTTTAAGAGATTATCTTAGTTATAGTAGTAGGCCCCTCTTTTGAAGGTGACGTTACCCTCAACCCAGTGGTTTGAGTCTGCAAGGATACAATTGTAACAACCCAACTTTTAAAGTCAAAGTACAAGTCAAAGTCAAAGGAAGAAAAGATTGCTAATCAGATATGTCATTTCTGACTTAATTATTGCTTGTACTCTTTGACTCGATAATCGATACATTGTTTGACGCCATTTTTGTTTTACGATTGTTAATATGTGAAGTAACAATGCGATAAACGTAATTAAACGCTAATCTACTAAACGCTATCATATCGCTACCGCATCGCGATTCGAATCACAGGTTATGGATATTGTTTTACGTGTGTATGATATTATGAGCTTTACTTGTGTGTGCTTATATGTTGTTGGAAGTTATTCGTAAACGCAATCGCAACTCTATCGCATCGCATCGCAACCCGAAATACAAGTTACTTTCATGATTGTTAGGTTGGTTATGTTTTTTGTGTAACTAATGTGTAATACCATCGCATCACCTACTCGAAACACAACGCAATGCTCAACGCTCGAAACGAAAAGTCAGAAACCAACTCACTCGAGCCATCTGATCGAAAGGCCATCCGACCCAGTACTCTGCACCGCCTTTCCCCTCCTTCCCCTATAAATACCTCACATCTCACATCACTGTTCACTTGATGTGACAGCTCCCTCCGAACCAGTGCACTCCCAGCCACTTTTCTCTCGATTCCTCGCAATTCTTGTAAGTTTTCATCTCAAATCTTGTACTTCCTTGATCTTTACACACTTCTTCATCATTTTCACCATCAAATCACAACTTTTAACCTTGAAATCTTCGGATTTGGGTTGTTCCCTCATCTTATCAAGAACGGTTCGGATCTGATGGATTTCTACACGTTTTTATATCATTTTCAACTAAATCTAAACATCTTTCAAATGTTTCAAACTTTTCTTCAACATTCTTAACTTTTAACTCAAAACCGTTAGAATCTGGACTCGTTCGGGTTCACTACTCACTCTCTAGTGGGGACCCGGACTGAGAATGGATTTCTAACGAAGAGACGACCGAATCACGGGTTAAGCATGAACCTCCATCAAGAATAGCTGAGTCGGGTAAATCCCGTCCGATCGGATGAGTTGGACTTGGTGTGGATTCCGTTGTTTGACACGTTGACATACCGTCTCAGCCAAACCACAAACTTTTAACTTAACAATTTCACAAGTTCCTTAAACGAAACAGGTTAACCCAATCGGATAGCCGTCTGATCGGACCACCATCCGATCAAACGACTATTTGATCAGGTGCCTTGATTTTATAAGTTAAACACTTGAAGTTTTGGAAAGTTTCAAGGAGAATCAGTTTCACACGAAAGGCCATCCGACCGAACGGTCATCCATCCATCCGGATGACCTGATATGTAGAGATGTTTCTCGCTTTTTAAAATGCTACAACGAAAACTTCAAAGTTCAAACAATACACAAACACATCCTTCCCAAACGAATGACTATCCGACCGAATGGTCATCCGTCCAGACGGTCATTCGACCGGATCACTGTTCGTCGCACAACTCTCCGACGCACAGTTTAACGCACTGTTCAATGCTTACACTATTGTTCTCTGATCAAGCTAACTCTCCTGCGCTCCCTTCAATCCAAGCTTGTGTATATTTACTAAACACGAACTGTGATTATACTCGATCCCTTTTTGCTTAACGCACTTTTGGGTGTTACATACGTTACTTATATCAAAATCACAATCGACACACAACGCAAACACTTTTATACGCTAACCGCTCTCGTATGTTATACGTGTTATTCGATGAATGCTAGTATGTTATGTTTACACAGTGATTGTTGCGTGCCACCTTAGCAACGATAGTACTATAGTTTGGACTCAGCACCTGTTGTGGACAGGGGTTGTTAAGGGCTTTTCTTCACGTGTTACAGTGGTGATATGTGTTGTGCATTCTACAACTCGCAGTCACTTCTGTGCATATTTTATTGTCGATAACTGTCGCAACCCCCGTCCCCTATCTGTCCCGGGAACGGGCGGCCGCGATACCAGTTTTGGTGGTATCGGTATTTATCATTTTGGCAGCGGAAATTACATCAGGACCGTAGTTAGGAAATATTTTATCAGAGTAAATACCACACTTTATATAATTATATTGGGATAAAACCCAAGTTTCATTACAAACTGTTTTATAGGGATAAATCCCATTTTATTGAAATAAAACATCTTCTTTTATTTAGGTAACTTTTATAGCTACTTTTTCCAAGCCTTCAGTGCTGTCCAGCTGGCTTCTAGTTGGCTTTCACATTTTGTTACCTGAAACGCGTTTAAAAACATTTTGTCAATGGGAAATACTGGTGAGTGAATCCCAGTTTAATCTAGAAGAGTTTTATCTTTTAACAGTATTGAGCGCTATTACAATGTTTATTTCTACACAATTACTCATTCAGTACTGTCAATCCTGACTGGTGGGTCATATTACACATTGGCTAACTCTTTGTCCAATTGTAACGTGTTCCACATTTTGTATACAAAACCCCAACATACCGGCAGTAATTAAAGAACTACAAAGACTCAATCACTGCTAATCACATTGTAAAATATTTAAGGTTTTGTAAAAACAGTTTACAAAAAGGAGATTACTCACTTTGCTGTCTTAGATTTCCTTTAAGGGTTTCCTGGTAGTTATCTATTAATTACACAAATGTACATATGTTAGTATAATAACCCAATATTTACATTAGCAATACCCTCCCCGAGACGGCATTCCAACGACTACGTCGGGCAGAACCACGACAGCCATTAAGGAACCCTGGATCAATCGGGCAGCGTATCTAATACGCAACCGGGGTTATAATACTTACAACGGGGCATAACTTCGTTAATTAGGGGGGTATTATGCCTGGAAATAGCTTATATTATGTGAGAATTCGAGAGAGAAGGAAAGAAATGAGCGATGGAAACTGAAGACTGATGCCCCTTATTTATAGGTGACCCTTCGCCTCCCCTCGCGGCCCGCGTAAGACGTAGCCAAGGGCGACGCGGCCCGCGTAGTAGGGTCCATAGGCCCTAGCCTGGCCCAGTCATCGGACTAGCTTCGCCACGAGCCCGACACGTGGCGG
This sequence comes from Helianthus tuberosus, assembly GCA_030545235.1. Taxonomy (NCBI): domain Eukaryota; kingdom Viridiplantae; phylum Streptophyta; class Magnoliopsida; order Asterales; family Asteraceae; genus Helianthus; species Helianthus tuberosus. Next base: position 21,318 of record JARYGA010021119.1, read on the forward strand.
CACTGGGTTAAACCTGGTGGCCTATCTGTCACGGCCCGCGTAAGAGGTAGCCAAAGGCTACGCGCCCCGCGACAGCTCTTTGAAATTTATTTTTTTTATTTTTATTTTATTAAATTAAAGGTAGTCTAGGCTCGGTTTTCACATACGGGGTACCTATTGAGACATATAAGGGCATTTTAATTATATTACGGGTGTCGGAATATTTTGGAGGGTTGTTATATCCTCCCCACCTTGTTTTAGAGCTCGTCCTCAAGATCTACTGGAACAAGTGTGGATATTTCCTTTGCATTTCATATTCAACCTCCCATGTGTATTTTGGTCCTCTTTTGGAGTCCCATTTCACTTTGACCAGAACTAATCTCTTGTGCTTGATGTTCTTGACTTTCCTGTCTACAATCTGTAGAGGTCTTTCTACAAATTTCAACTGTTCATTTACCTCTATATCCTTAAGAGGCACTACTAGTGATTCATCAGCTAAGCATTTCTTGAGATTTGATACATGAAATATATCATGTATTCCTGCCATTTCCTCTGGCAATTGTAGTTGATAGGCTACAGGTCCTATCTTCTAATAATTTCAAAAGGTCCAACATACCTGGGACTTAGCTTTACCCTTTTGATGAATCTTACCACTCCTTTCCAAGGAGAGACTTTCAATAACACTTTATCCCCTACCTGAAATTCCAATGGCTTTTGTCTGTTATCAGCATAACTCTTTTGTCGATAACATGCTGCTTTCAATCGTTCCTTGACTTGAATGATCTTGTCTGTTGTTTCTTGTACGATTTCAGGTCCAGATAGTTAATTTTCTTCAATTTCTGCCCAACAGACTGGCGTTCGGCACTTTCGTCCATAAAGTGCTTCGAATGGTGCAACATTGATACTTGTGTGATAACTATTATTACAAGAAAATTCTATCAATGGTAAGTGATCGTCCCAATTACCTCCAAAATCAATTACACAAGCTCTAAGCATGTCCTCCAGTGTTTGAATTGTCCTTTCGCATTGTTCGTCCGTTTGAGGATGATAAGCGGTGCTTAGATTCAACTTGGTTCCCATTGCTTTTTGGAAACTTGTCCAAAAATGAGAGGTAAAGTGATTATCTCTGTCAGAAACAATTGATAGAGGAATTCCATGTAATGAAACTATTTCATTTACATATAATTTAGCTAATTGTTCCATACTGAAAGTTTCCTTCATGGGTAGGAAATGAGCTGACTTAGTTAGCCTGTCTACAATCACCCAGATTGTATCATTACCTTTTCTTGTTTTGGGTAATTTGTGAACAAAATCCATTGTTATCAATTCCCATTTCCATAATGGCATTTCTAACTATTGCAACAATCCTGAGGGTTTCTGATGTTCAGCTTTAACTTGTGAACATGTTAAACATTTTGCAACATATGCTGCTATATCCTTTTTCATTCCTATCCACCAAAAATTCTTTCTTAAATCCTGATACATCTTATCACTTCCAGGATGCATTGTATACTTAGACTTATGGGCATCTTCTAATATACGGTGGCGTAGGTTTCCTAATTTAGTTATCCACATTCTTTTCTTATGGAATCTCCAAATTCCATCTGTTCCTGGTTCTAATTCCTTAATCATTCCTTTTAATTTTTCAGTATCATCCTTGATTACTGATTCTTGTACCTTTCTAATCTGTTCATTTAAATCTATTTGAAAATTTAGGTTGAGTGAACGTACTCTTTTTGGCTTTTCGGGATACTTTCGACTTAGAGCATCAGCTACTACGTTTGCCTTTCTTGCATGATACTGGATATTATAATCATAATCACTAAGTATCTCCATCCAGCGTCTTTGTCTCATATTCAACTCCTTTTTCCCGAAAACATACCTTAAACTCTTATGGTCGGTGAAAATGGTAAACTTACTACCGTATAGGTAATGTCTCCAAATTTTAAGGGCAAAAATTATGGCTCCTAATTCTAGATCATGGGTTGAATAATTCTCTTCATGATTCTTAAGTTGTATAGAGGCGTAAGCTATAACCTTTTGACGTTGCATTAACACACATCCATAACCTAACTTAGAAGCGTCACAATAGACTACAAACTCTTCAGATCCTTCTGGTAACGCTAGTATGGGTGCATTGGTTAGTCTTTGCTTAAGAATTCTAAAGGCTTCTTCTTGTTTTGGTCCCCATTCAAACTTAACGGATTTACGGGTTAGCTTAGTTAAGGGAATGACTATTCTAGAAAAATCTCGAATAAATCTTCTATAATAACCGACCAATCCTAAGAAACTTCTAAGCTCGGTTGGTGACTCAAGGGTTTTCCGTTTGGTAATTGCCTCAATCTTGGTGGGATCTACATGAATTCCTTCATGATTGACTAAATGTCCAAGAAATTGTACATGTTCTAACCAAAACTCACACTTCGAAAACTCAGCATAAAGCTTTTCTTTTCTCAATAAACTTAGAAGTGCGTGCAGATGCACTGCATGTTCCTCTTTACTTTTAGAATAAATAAGAATATCATCTATAAAGACAATTATGAATTTATCAAAATATGGCTTACATATTCGGTTTATCATGTCCATAAATGCAGCTGGGGCATTGGTTAAACCAAATGGCATGACAGTAAATTCAAAATGGTCATACCTTGTTCTGAAAGCGGTTTTAGGAATGTCCTCTTCCTGTACCTTTAATTGATGATATCCTGACCTTAAATCGATTTTAGAGAAAAATCGTGCTCCTTGTAATTGATCGAACAGATCATCGATTCTTGGTAATGGATACCGATTCTTAATTGTGACCTTGTTTAATTCACGGTAGTCAATGCACATGCGCATTGATCCGTCCTTCTTTTTAACGAATAAAATCGGTGCTCCCCATGGCGATGAACTTGGCTGTATGAATCCTTTCTCCAACAATTCATCTAATTGTTTCTTCAGTTCCTCCATTTCGGCGGGTGCCAAACAGTAAGGTGCTTTGGGAATTGGTGCGGTTCCTGGTATCAAATGGATTCTAAATTCCACTTCTCTGTCTGGAGGATGCCCTGGTAGCTCTTATGGAAATACATCTGAAAACTGGGATACTACTGGAATATCCTTTAATTCTTTTCCTTTAGTGTTAGTGATTATGGAAATCAAATACACTAATGACCCTTTTCTTATATAATTTGTTGTTTTCATTACAGAGATGAATTTTGTGGGTCTAAAGGGTTTATTTCCTTTAATTGTGATCTTTTCACCCCTTGGTGAATTTACTTGGATTGACTTTTGATCACATAAAATACTGGCTTTATTGGCTATTAACCAATCCATTCCTAATACAACATCAAATCCTGCCAGATTCATTGGGTAAAGGTTTGTAATAAATTTCTGATTTAGAATTTCTATTCTTGCTCCCTGCAAGATTTCAGAAATCTTAGTGGTTTCCCCATTTGCTGTCTCTACTAGAAATTCTTGTGAAAGTTTAGTTAATGGTTGATTGAGAAGTTTGCAAAATGAAGTATTAATAAAACTTTGGTTCGCACCAGAGTCAAATAATACTTTAGCAAAAACATCATTAACTAAAAACGTACCGACGATCACATCCGGGATCATCTTTGCTTCTTCTGTAGTCAGAACAAATGCTCTAGCATTTTTAGTATTCTTAGTGTTCGTGGCTGGAGCTAGTTTTGGACAGTTAGGCTTGATATGTGTCACACCCCCAAAATCCACACGCGGAGTATCACCGCTTGGAGGCGTGACTGACCAGGATCAAGCCACCAATCATATTGAACATAACAAGTATTAAGTAAAATTCAACCACACAATATGAAAGGCGTTTCAAATAAAAAACGTAGTTAAATGTTTAGCGGAAGCATAATTGTAAAACCCAACGTGTAGTAAGTACGAAATAAAGCAATGTTTTTAACACGGCACACACTGCCATGTCCCACAATGACTGCGCCTCCCTGTGCAAGCTCCATGAGTACCTAACGACCTGCAAGGCATGTAGCAACGAATCAACAACAAAGTTGAGCGAGTTCACAGTTGGTTGTTTAGTCATAGCATTCGTTTCGTAAATCATATGTTCGTTATGTAAACCATGTATCGTATTTATTCGTATCGCAGTCTCCCAAACATGTTTACGAAGATTAGTGGGGGCTTCCCATGTGTTACTAGACCACGCGTATCGACTGCTACGAAAATGTAAGAGGTGCCTTAAGTCAATGTCTATCAGCATTGACCTTTTGCCCATAGTCCATTAGTACACGCCTGTCCGACTGGCATGGTGTGAGGTTTGTTAAACCTAATAGCGCTATTAACTAATGACCCGCTCGCCATAGGCCTCGGCGATTAAGTCGATAAATGAGAGACTTCAAATGATAGAGTTGATGGTCTTATGGTAGTACGTATCCTGTTGTATGGGGAATACGCAAGTTTGTAGTTATCGTTCAGTTCTTTACCCCATTCCCAGCCCTTGGGAATCCCATGCCTTGGCTAGAGTGTGAACTCACCTTGGTTTGCTCGGTATGCTAAAGAAATACACGCTCACAAATAATCAGTCACGACCTATAGTACGCACATATATACAATCAGTTTCGTTCGTAATGACTCACATGCAAATCTAACATCACATAGTGCTTGGCAGTTAACCTCATGTATCACGTAAGCAATTAATCAATTTCATGCAATTCATGCTTCACATTCACATAAGTGTCTTTCACAGTTTGCTATAACATGGTTATTTATTAGTATGCTTGACAGGGTTAACTGGTTTAACTAGGTTAACATATTTAACAAAGTTAATAAACTAAACAAAGTTAACACCGCTTAACAAGAATAATAAACTAACAAAGCTAATCAACTAACTGAGTTAATATTCAAAACACTCGACGAAATCAATGTGGCGAAAACCCTTGTGACGAAAACACTTGGTGGGCGAAATCACTTGTTGGCGAAAACACTTGGGCGACGAAATCCCAAAGTGTTTTCGTTGGGATAGTGTTTTCGTCGGCCCTTCAATCACCAACAGTTACAAACGCAGAACCCTAGTGATCGTCTAATAATCATGCCGACTTCATCATATAATCATCGATCCTAAACACTTTCCCATTACTAAACTTGTAAACCATTTATCATTATCACAAAGGAATTCAACTAACTTAGTCAAATCTGATCACCATGAAATTCACAAATAATCATAGCATTAATTAATTCTCACCATTCCCTATACTATCAATTGACATCTTTAATTGATTAGATCAAGACTTCACATGCAGATCAATAGTTCAAAGAATTTTAAGTGGACCTTTCTTACATAATGGCCGACAATTAATTAAAGTTCTCATGCTGTTATAGGACCAATTTATGTAGTGGGCTGCAACTTAATTCACATGATACATACATTCTAACAATTCACATAGATTCATCACATAATGTCAAACAATCTAATCATGTTTCGCATACAATTATATACTGATCAAATCATGTATATTCGAACTCAGAACATCATGAACATCTAACTCGGAATATCAGATCAATTATCTTAAATGTGAAAGACACTAACCGAACCACGAATGATCAAACAAGAGATCTGACTTCGAAGGATAGGCAGTCGTCGGGTTTCAAAGGATATCGAGAGAGAGTGTGAGAGGTGATTAGGGTTTGCCAGTTATCGAATTCGTGTGCACATATTAAACAGATCCTATATTCAATCACTACTGGGCCGAAGCCCATGAGTTGTTTTCGCTATTTAGCAGTGGACGAAAACACTTAAAAGTGTTTTCATCATGGGTGTTTTCATGGGTGGGGTTGTTTTCGTGATGGGGTGATTTGGCATGAGCTCCATATATTTTATTAACAATTAATCAAACCTCTTATCATATACACACTTACAATACACACCAAGAATATAACATATCAATCACAGTACGATTTAAGGTATTACAACGTGTACAGTTGTGAAACAAACAAGTCGTGTAAACAAACAATCTAAACAATTAACGTGCAACTAATGCGAAGATGGAAATCTTGGAAACTCGAGTTGTCACATTATCCCCAACTTGAAAGAAATTTCGTCCTGAAATTTAGCACGCGGTTACTGAGGAAGCTAGTTGTGTTGTGTTGTTTACTGGTTTTCCTGGGGTGTCACATCATCCCCCCGTTGATTTGGAATTTCGTCTCGAAATTCTGTAGTAGCTTCAGCCTCAGTAGTGGTTGCACTGTTTCCGAATAACTGGGGATACTTGAGTTTCATTTGATCTTCTCGTTCCCAGGTGAACTCTGGGCCACGACGGGAGTTCCAACGAACTCGAACAAGGGGTATTCTGGTGTGCTTGAGGACCTTAACGTCTCGGTCCGTGATTTCAACTGGTTCCTCGACGAATCGCAACTGATCGTCGATAGTGAGCTCCTTCAAAGGAACTATGAGGGTCTCATCTGACAGACACTTCTTCAGATTCGACACGTGAAAAACGTTGTGAACTGCACTGAGTTCTGTTGGTAGGTTTAGTTTGTAGGCCACCCTGCCTATTTTCTCAATGATTTCAAACGGTCCGACGTAACGTGGATTGAGTTTGCCCCTTTTGCCAAAACGAACCACACCCTTCCAGGGTGAGACTTTGAGTAGAACCCGGTCCCCGACCTGGAATTCTAGAGGTTTCTGGCGCTTGTTTGCGTAGGCTTTCTGACGGTCGCGAGCTACCGCCATGCATTGTCGTATCTGAGCAATTCTTTCCGTTGCGTCTACCACCAGTTCTGGACCCGTGATCTGACTGTCACCCACATCTGCCCAACAAAGAGGTGATCGGAATTTACGCCCGTACAATGCCTCGAATGGAGCGGCTTGAATGCTGGTTTGGTAACTGTTGTTATACGAAAACTCCACTAACGGGAGGTGTTTTTCCCAGTCGTTGCCGAAATCCATTACACATGCACGAAGCATGTCTTCTAGAGTTTGGATGGTGCGTTCAGACTGCCCATCTGTTTGCGGATGGTAAGCTGTGCTCATGTCTAATCGTGAGCCAAAAGATTTGTGCATCGCTTGCCACTGTTCTGAAGTAAAACGTGCATCACGATCGGAAATAATAGACGTTGGCACCCCGCGCCTTGAGACAACTTCCTTAAGGTAGACGTCTGCTAGAGTAGAGAACTTATCCGTTTCCTTAATAGCCAAAAAGTGTGCAGACTTTGTGAGTCGATCCACGATCACCCAAATGGTATCATTCCCACGTTGAGATCTAGGCAGGCCAGTAACAAAATCCATGGAAATTTGTTCCCATTTCCATTGTGGAATCTCTGGTTGTTGGAGTAGGCCTGATGGTTTCTGGTATTCAGTCTTGACTCTCGCACAAGTCAAACATTTGCTAACGTATGTTGCTATATGGGCTTTCATGCTAGGCCACCAATACGTAGTTCTGAGATCGTGGTACATCTTATCTGAACCAGGGTGTACCGAGTAACGAGACTTATGCGTTTCATCCATCACAAGCTCGCGTAAGTTTCCATAGTGTGGGACCCAGATGCGTCCTGTCACGTAGTAGGCTCCGTGTTCCTTTTGTTCTAACCGTTGCCTTGAGCCGCGTAGAGCTTCAGCCCTGACGTTTTCTGGTTTCAATGCTTCTACCTGAGCATCTCGTATCTGCGAAGGAAGACTAGACTGGATGGTGAGTTGTAATGCTCGCACACGCCTAGGTGTGGTATCTTTTCGACTGAGGGCGTCAGCCACAATATTTGCCTTACCCGGATGGTACTTGATGGCACATTCGTACTCATTTAGTAACTCGATCCATCGACGTTGTCGCATGTTCGACTCCTTTTGCTTGAAGATATGCTCGAGACTCCTGTGATCGGTGTAGATGGTGCACTTGGTACCGTACAGGTAATGTCTCCATATCTTAAGCGCGAAAATAACAGCTCCCAGCTCCAAATCGTGTGTAGTGTAATTCCTTTCGTGAATCTTAAGTTGGCGCGAGGCGTAAGCAATGACCTTGTCTCGTTGCATCAACACACATCCAAGACCCTGAATGGATGCGTTGCAATAGACCACAAAATCGTCTGTGCCCTCTGGCAATGAGAGAATATGTGCGCTACAGAGCCTATCCTTTAGGTGCTGAAATGCTGATTCTTGTGACTCACCCCAATGGTAAGTGACTCCTTTCTGAGTTAGTAAAGTGATAGGTTGTGCAATCTTGGAAAAATCCTTGATGAACCTCCTGTAGTAACCTGCCAAACCCAAGAATTGGCGAATTTCCGTTGGTGTGCGAGGTGCAGGCCAGTTCTTGATCGAATCTACCTTGGATGGATCAACATGAATCCCATCCTTGTTTACCACGTGGCCTAGAAAGTGGACTTCACGAAGCCAGAAGTCGCATTTTGAAAACTTGGCGTACAGCTCTTCCGCTCGAAGGAGTTCCAAAATAAGTCATAGATGGTGCTCGTGTTCCTCCCGACTCCTAGAGTAGACCAGAATGTCGTCGATGAATACAATCACAAACTTATCCATGTAAGGCTTGCACACTCTGTTCATAAGATCCATGAAGACTGCAGGCGCGTTTGTTAACCCGAATGGCCTGACCAGAAACTCGTAATGGCCGTAGCGTGTTCTGAATGCTGTTTTGGAGACGTCCTCATCCCGGACTCTCAGTTGATGGTAGCCTGACCTCAGATCAATCTTTGAATAGTAGCTCGACCCTTGCAGCTGGTCGAACAAGTCGTCAATGCGTGGAAGAGGATAGCGATTCTTCACGGTCACCTTGTTTAGTTCGCGGTAATCTATGCACATACGGAAGGTACCGTCTTTCTTCTTCACAAACAACACGGGAGCTCCCCAGGGTGAAGAGCTGGGACGAATGAAACCCTTTTCCAAGAGTTCTTGCAATTGCTTGGACAGTTCTTCCAGTTCGGTTGGCGCTAAGCGATAAGGTGCTCGAGCTATGGGTGCTGCTCCAGGAGCTAGCTCGATTTGGAATTCGACCTGGCGATGTGGCGGTAGCCCGGGTAAATCTTCAGGAAACACTTGAGGAAAGTCGCGTACTACTGGAATATCCTCTATTCTCTTCTCTTTCGTTGATGCGTCAGTAACAAGTGCTAAAATGGCAGTGTGGCCCTTTCGCAAACACTTATGGGCCTTAAGGAAGGAGATGATGCCCACTACCGTACCACTCTTGTCGCCTTGAATTTCGAGAGGTTCTTTGCCAGAACGAGGAATACGAACAATCTTCTCTTTGCATAGGATCTCTGCTTGCTGTTGGGATAACCAGTCCATCCCAATGACGATGTCGAAACTACCCAAAACTATAGGAATGAGATCGATAGAGAAAGTCTGACCAGCGAGGATAAGATTACAACCTTGAACTATGTGTGTGGCCTCTAGACTTTTACCATTTGCTAATTCTACGACATGCTTGGTGTTCAAAAGTGTTGGTGTGCGCTTGAGCATTTGACTAACTTTTAGAGACACATAACTGGTATCGGCACCCGAATCAAATAAAACAGTAACATAAAAGTCGTCGAGAAGGAACTTACCCATCACTACGTTAGGATCATTCCTTGCGTCACCCTGACCAATCACGAATGCTTGACCTCAGGCGCCATTGTTTCCATTGTTTCCCCCGTTGTTACCCCCATTGTTGTTTCCGTTGCCCTGATTGTTGTTGTTGTTCGGATTTTGATTTAACTGGGGGCAGTCCCGCTTGAAGTGGCCTTCAGCACCACAATGAAAGCATCCCCTGTTACCCCGCTGTCGCTGCTGGTTCTGTGGAGCTGGTGGTTGTTGTTGATAGTTCTGATTCGCAGGTCGTGAGCTCCTGTAATCCTTAGCTTCATGACCCATCTTGAGACACCGCTGACAACGACCCTTGTTGCACTGACCATTGTGGTGTATGTTGCATGTGTTGCACTTTGGGAGGTTTCCTCGATATCCACCCTGCCTTTAACCACCAGAAGATTGCTGACCAGGGCTCTGATAGTCATCAATCTTTTGCTGCTGTGCTTGGGACTGAACTGAAGTTGAACCCTTGCTGGAGGTTCCATCCCACTTTCTCTTGTTGTCACTTGGAATAGCAGAAGTAGTAACAGTAGTAGCAGCACCAATACGCTTAGGCAGCTTGTTCTGTTCCACTGCCTGGTCTGTGAGACGATGAGCAAGACGAGTAACATCTTGAATAGTAGCAAGGTTAGCAGCAGTCACATGGCTTTGAATCTCTGGTACTAAGCCTTTGAGGTACAGCTCAATGCGCTTGATGGGAGGATCCACCATAGTTGGACATAACACTACCAGTTCGTTGGATCGTTTCGTGTACGCTTCTATCTCTGACCCCGTCATCTTCAGGTTAAAGAACTCCACTTCCAGCTTGTGGATGTTATCTCGACTACAGTATTCACGTTTGATCAGTTCCTTAAAATCATTCCATGGGGTGGCATTAGCAGCCGCTAGCCCCAGCATCTGAACTTGCGCGTTCCACCAAGTTAGCGCAGTGCCTTTAAGAGTACCAATGGCGTACTTCACCCTACGAGCCTCAGGGCATTCACACATCTCGAAGACAGACTCGAGCTTTTCAAACCAATGGAGGAGTCCAACGGCTCCTTCAGTGCCACTAAAAGTACTAGGACGACAGTCCATAAACGTCTTGAATGTGCATACATGTGGCTGAGCGTGTTGACCTGTCGTGTGCGTAAGAGTAAACAAAATTAAGCACAAGTGTTGAGTTACGAGAGTAGGATCTAAAGATCCTAGAGTGAGTTGTGATGGCAGGCTATACCTCCTGCCTGGGCAGCTCCGAGTGCTGCAGTAACTTGTTTAGTGATCAAAGCCGCCAACTGGGCTTGAGTTAGATTAACGCATCCACTCATGATCTTCATATCAAAGGAAAACATGAGTGAGAGAGGTTCGCGAAAGTGCGATGACAGAAGAGAGTAAGCACACATGTGTTTTCAATCAATAGTTGTTACGTTTATCTAAGCATACCATGAGCAAAGTTCTATGTAATCTAACAAGTAGGCAATGTAAACATAAATCATATCACCTAGAATGTTGAGTCTTGCACGTGGAGCGAAGCGTCGTTGTGGATCGTTGAGCACTGTTCAGGTTATAGTCTGGTTTTAACAAAAACTTTTCCCTTATTAAAACCAAGTTCACTATAACCAATGGCTCTGATACCAATCTGTCACACCCCCAAAATCCACACGCGGAGTATCACCGTTTGGAGGCGTGACTGACCAGGATCAAGCCACCAATCATATTGAACATAATAAGTATTAAGTAAAATTCAACCACACAATATGAAAGGTGTTTCAAATAAAAAACGTAGTTAAATGTTTAGCGGAAGCATAATTGTAAAACCCAACGTAAGTAGTAAGTACGAAATAAAGCAATGTTTTTAACATGGCACACACTGCCAAGTCCCACAACGACTGCGCCTCCCTGTGCAAGCTCCATGAGTACCTAACGACCTGCAAGGCATGTAGCAACGAATCAACAACAAAGTTGAGCGAGTTCACAGTTGGTTGTTTAGTCATAGCATTCATTTCGTAAATCATATGTTCGTTATGTAAACCATGTATCGTATTTATTCGTATCGCGGTCTCCCAGACATGTTTGCGAAGATTAGTGGGGGCTTCCCATGTGTTACTAGACCATGCGTATCGACTGCTACGAAAATGTAAGAGGTGCCTTAAGTCAATGTCTATCAGCATTGACCCTTTGCCCATAGTCCATTAGTACATGCCCGTCCAACTGGCACGGTGTGAGGTTTGTTAAACCTAATAGCGCTATTAACTAATGACCCGCTCGCCATAGGCCTCGGCGATTAAGTCGATAAATGAGGGACTTCAAATGATAGAGTTGATGGTCTTATGGTAGTACGTATCATGTTGTATGGGGAATACGGAAGTTTGTAGTTATCGTTCAGTTCTTTACCCCATTCCCAACCCTTGGGAATCCCATGCCTTGGCTAGAGTGTGAACTCACCTTGGTTTGCTCGGTATGCTAAAGAAATACACGCTCACAAATAATCAGTCACGACCTATAGTACGCACATATATACAATCAGTTTCGTTCGTAATGACTCGCATGTAAATCTAACATCACATAGTGCTTGGCAGTTAACCTCATGTATCACGTAAGCAATTAATCAATTTCATGCAATTCATGCTTCACATTCACATAAGTGTCTTTCACAGTTTGCTATAACATGGTTATTTATTAGTATGCTTGACAGGGTTAACTGGTTTAACAAGGTTAACATATTTAACAAAGTTAATAAACTAAACAGAGTTAACACCGCTTAACAGGAATAATAAACTAACAAAGCTAATCAACTAACAGAGTTAATATATTCAAAACACTCGACGAAATCAATGTGGCGAAAACCCTTGTGACGAAAACACTTGGTGGGCGAAATCACTTGTTGGTGAAAACACTTGGGCGACGAAATCCCAAAGTGTTTTCGTTGGGGTAGTGTTTTCGTCGGCCCTTCAATCACCAATAGTTACAAAGGCAGAACCCTAGTGATCGTCTAATAATCATGCCGACTTCATCATATAATCATCGATCCTAAACACTTTCTCATTACTAAACTTGTAAACCATTTATCATTATCACAAAGGAATTCAACTAACTTAGTCAAATCTGATCACCATGAAATTCACAAATAATCATAGCATTAATTAATTCTCACCATTCCCTAGACTATCAATTGACATCTTTAATTGATTAGATCAAGACTTCACATGCAGATCAATAGTTCAAAGAATTTTAAGTGGACCTTTCTTACATAATGGCCGACAATTAATTAAAGTTCTCATGCTGTTATAGGACCAATTTATGTAGTGGGCTGCAACTTAATTCACATGATACATACATTCTAACAATTCACATAGATTCATCACATAATGTCAAACAATCTAATCATGTTTCGCATACAATTATATACTGATCAAATCATGTATATTCGAACTCAGAACATCATGAACATCTAACTCGGAATATCAGATCAATTATCTTAAATGTGAAAGACACTAACCGAACCACGAATGATCAAACAAGAGATCTGACTTCGAAGGATAGGCAGCCGTCGGGTTTCAAAGGATATCGAGAGAGAGTGTGAGAGGTGATTAGGGTTTGCCAGTTATCGAATTCGTGTGCACATATTAAACAGATCCTATATTCAATCACTACTGGGCCGAAGCCCATGAGTTGTTTTCGCTATTTAGCAGTGGACGAAAACACTTAAAAGTGTTTTCATCATGGGTGTTTTCGTGGGTGGGGTTGTTTTCGTGATGGGGTGTTTTGGCATGAGCTCCATATATTTTATTAACAATCAATCAAACCTCTTATCATATACACACTTGCAATACACACCAAGAATATAACATATCAATCACAGTACGATTTAACGTATTACAACGTGTACAGTTGTGAAACAAACAAGTCATGTAAACAAACAATCTAAACAATTAACGTGCAACTAATGCGAAGATGGAAATCTTGGAAACTCGAGTTGTCACAATATGAACTTGTTCTCCACAGTTCTAGCATATCCTGTTGCTAGGCTTCTTCCTGCAGTCTTCCTCCTTGTGTCCAGATATTTTGCAGAAGTTACAGTATATGGAGCATCTTCCAGAATGCTTCCTTTTGCAATACTTGCAATAGGGTGCAGAGGTAGAACCTACATTTTTCCCACGGTTAGAATTTCCAGAACGGAATTCTTGGGTAAGCATCTGGGTTAGGTTCCTCCTTTGATCCTCTTCTCGTGTACGCACTAATTCATCTGTCAAGGTATTTGCTAGTTCTACAGCTTCTTCTATGGTTTGGGGTCTAGTTGCCTTAACTACTTGCCTTATTTCACTGATTAATCCCCAAATGTAACAGGAGAATAATACTGGTTCAGGTGATGCAAGGGTTGGTACTATTCAGGCATATTCAAAGAATAATGTAGTATAACCCTTACTATCTACCCCAGTCATCCTAAGGTTTAGGAATTTATTTGCTATCTGTTCCTTTTCATTAGGAGGGCAGAATTTTCTTTCTACCATGTTTTTAAATTCCTCCCATTCCATATTGTAAACCCTATCACTTCCCTTAGATTGAAGGATAGTGTTCCACCATTCTAGGGATGAGTTCTTAAACAGATTGGAAGCAAACATTATCTTATCCTCTTCCGCGCATTTGCTTATTCTTAAGACTGCCTCAGTCTTTTCTATCCAGCGTAGAGATTCAACGGATGTGACAACTCTCACTAAACCAGGTATCCGTATAATTAATTAAATTTAATTATGTGCTTAATGACTGTGCTTGATTGCAACTGACGACTTGAACTACTTTATGATTTTTGTATCATACATACTTATGCATCACATTTCATACAGTCACTCCATTTATTACACGCAAACTTTAGTGACATACATGATGCACAAAGCACAGTTAGCACACTGAACGGATAATTCGAAAACATGCTGACAATGCCAGCACATAGACAGACAATGTTATTGAGGCTAATATGAGCCAGGGACAAGGTACTACACTAGTATGGAGTGTAGGGAAGTGAGGACCATAAAACTGCGTCACTAGGGGATAGTTAAAGTGCCGGGAAGTGCCAAAAACACACTTTAAGTGTAGGATTCTGCATTTATTAATAAAATTTAGCATTGTAACACACTAGTAAGGTGCAAAAATATGGAAGAACGATCCTGTATACTTTCCTAAGTGCCGGGGATTAATAGTGTTACAAAAATATATATAAAAGACACTTTACGGTATAATTAAACACTTTAACGGAACGGTATCCAACCGAACAACCGGACATTACCCGGAACACTAAATTTTTGTCAAATGCATTGTTTTAGTATATTGGCTAGTCATGATCCCCGTTTGCCATAACACCCACTAAAAATCAACTAACTAATATATGAGGGCATGTTACTTGAAAAATAACTTACCTTTACCATTTAGTTGCAAATTTTACATCCAACCCCCCTAAACCGAATTCGGTCGCAAGTGGACCCACATATCATCCCCACCATACTTCACATCTCCTAACTAGATTTAATCCCATTTGTTTAATAGATCTTGCTTGTTGAAATGGACTTAATATTGGAAGACATCTATATAAGTATGGTTGCCTAGATCACTCATCATTTCAAATCTTCACACCCCTTACCCTCGCTCTCTTCTCCCTCCTCTCGGTCACACCCAACCGCCACCATCACCACCATTTCACCACCCCATTCATCCATTTTCAAGTTCCATTCAAGCTTAGAAGGTGATTCAAGGAAGTTGCAACTTGTGGAGCTTCAAAAGGACCTTGTTTCTTGCTTTTTCATCATCATTCTTCATCATCTTCTTCACTAGAATCATCCCTAGCTATAAGCTAGTAGTAAGTCTTGATTTACTCTTGTTTATGTCTACTTTGAGTATTTAAAAGTTATATATTGTTGAAATCCATAAGAACACTAAAAGAGTAAGAACAAGAACACTAAATAACATGAAGCTTACATAGAGATGAAATATTGTTGTTATGATATTGTTATGAATATGTTGTTAATTGTATGATGATTCTTGGTTGTATGATGTTAATCACCATATGAGTCTTGTTAAATAATATTTAGAGATATGATTTAACAAGATTAGAAAGTGGTTAAGTGTTACATAAATAACCACCTTCTAGTTTAATCATGAACTTGAATAAAAACAATTTTTCTTGAAATATTAGTAGACAAAATAACTTGACGATCATGTAGATCTAAGTTGTACAAGAGGTTTTCTAAATAAACCAAGTTCAAGAACCGATTTCTAAAGGGTTATGACTTTTACATACTCTTACATATTTTTGTAAATAAAATAAGTGTAAAAAGCTTTTATTTACAAGAAGAGTTCAAGAGTTTTATTTTTGTAAAAATTGTTTACAAGTTGTAAACACTAAACTTTTGTAGAGAATGGTTTTTAAAGAAATAACTACACTTCGGAAGGTAACTAAGTTTACTAAAAGCTTCACTAAGTTACTACGCGTTTTCAGAAAGTATCAAGTTCATGGTTAGTGTGTGATATATATAGTTTTTACTCTCGGTAATGTAAAATTGTTTAAAAGATAATTGTTGATTAAATTGGAAAAGAAAATGATATGCTTATTAGCATGGACACCTCCGTTTTTAGGGGAAACTCTGGCGAAATTTTCTAAAAATCCCAAGACTTAGAAAATTAATTTCTAACAAGTGTTTGCAAATATGCTTTAAACATTGTCTTTCAAAGTAAACTTCGTCATGAGTATTGTTACAAAACTTCAAAGTGTCGGAGGTGGGTTTTCGAAAACAAAAGCGGACAAATATATTTTTAGAAGGTATTTTATACTAAAATGCTGGAGTGAATATTTGTATGAATTGGGAACTAGTTATATTATTTGGAGAAAAATAATGTAACTTAACAAAATACCGATACTAGTATATTTTGGATGGACATTATCTTGATAACGAAAAATACGAGTTATCACAAAAATACATAAATTCCCCCATCCTTGGGAAGGAAAATACGCACATAAAATTCTTGAGAAGTACGAATACGAAATAGTTGTCTAACTATTATTCCAAAACCCTAAAATAAAACGTAAGTTAAAATAATTATTATTATTTTAACAATAAGTTATAACTTGGAATAATATCAAAGTATCGTAACTCAAATGTAAATACAAAGGCAAGGCACGGCCCGATCGTCTAATAGACATTAGTACGTTGTAGGTCGTCGGGTAGCTGATCAAGTTTGAGTTGACGTTATGATACAGGAGACACAATACAGTGAGTTCATGTCCCCCCCTTTTCTTTTAACTGTTTTCAGTTTTATAACTTTGGGGGTGAAATACATGTTACAATTACACAGACATTTTATACATGGTATGGTTAGCTTAAGGAGGGAATTTTCATACATCGTTATCATACATCGTTATCATACATCGTTATTATACATCGTTATCATACACCGTTAGATCATGTGAGTGGGTAGGCTGCTACTAAAGGCCATTAGTCCTCGTCGTAGGACCGAGGGACATGAGTGATAGATCTATTTGGGTGTAGCGAGCCCACACCCATGAGGCCGGGGCGGCACATAGTGGTGACTGTGTCTTACAGCCGGAAGCCCGGTGCAACTCCGCTAGGTTTGAGTCTTCCTACATCACTTCACACATATCAATGGCCTTGCAAACCATTGGTGATCTCTTTATTTTCCTTATTGCTAAATACCAGGGATTTTCATACATCGTTCAAGGGTTATACATACATCGTTTACAAAGGTTTATACATACTCACATACACATGAACTCGCTCAACTTTTTGTTGATTTTTCAAACTACATGTATTTCAGGGAATTGATCGGATCTGGCGGGTGATGCACGTTAAGCTACGTATTAAATAAAAGATGTCATCCAGGGGTATAGGGTTTGGGAGGTGTAACCCTTGCCTGGACGGGTCACACGTCTCCAAACCTCATTTTATTAAGGTCTTTTGTTGAGTCCATTGGGAACTCATTTTTTTTTAAACAAGTCATGGTTGTAATTTATTTTGGGTTGATGATTCAAGACAATCATGTTCTGGTATTTTCTAACTATATTAATGGATGAACATCTTGTGTTTTATCATATAGCATTGTTATGATTGTTGCTATGGTATTAAGAAGTCACACCAAATAAATCCACGCTTCCGCAAAAGCCAGGGTGTGACAACGGCCCCTTCATTGCCCGAGAATTCCATTGGTTTACAAGACCAGAATTCTTTATAAGAACAACCATAAGACATGGTTCTTCTTCTTTTGGGCATGGGCACTTGAAGTACGGGTCCATTGTTCGCGCTGTTTTCAGGTTCAGAAGGTCGTTTACTATCATGTTTACTTTTATTTTCCGTTTCTTTAACCGTTTTGATAATATACGGCATCACATCTATTATCCCTTGTGCCACTATATGTTGCATGGCACTGTTATCCACTTGGTTTCCATTATTGTTGTTGTTCGGGTTTTCATTATCCGGGTTATTGTTACTCTGGTTATCATTATTATTGTTTTCCTGGTTCACTTCGTTGTCCATCTGAATTTTAAGCATTTTCCAATTATTAATACCACAAAATAATATTTAAGGTAAACAATCACACAACACACATATTGGTCAAAAGCGTCGAGCATTGCGACTTACTATTTCTTATAGTATGCATCTATAATTATTACAATACAACGGAAATATAATACAGTACTATTATGCATCACTAACCACAAAGTAGTCTATACTACGATAGAGTTATTATTATTATTATTATAAAAATATATTTTTTTCACATATTATATATATATATATATATATATATATATATATATATTATTACTATCTCCACCATCACCTTCACTGATATGGGTTCATCCAGAACTCCATATTACGCTCGTCGTACTTCCAGACGAGTCGTTCTCTAACCTGTCTCATCCTCTCGCTACTTTCTAAAATCTCTTCTTCGAAAGTTCGGAGCTCTTGCACATTTTCTGCACTCATTGGGGGTGCATGTGCTGGTACTGGGTCTGGGTACTGGGGCGTGGGTTCCTCCTGAGGGTACGGATTCTCTAAGATCTCCCTAATGAATTCATCGTCATCATAGTAGGGATCTAGAGGGTCCAGACCTGGATAGGCTGCTAAGTTCGGCATCGGTTCGTCGGTTAGGTGGTAGCGTTGCACATAATCCCTATGATCATCAAACCACGGGTCGTAGTCTGGGTCTAAGGGATTGGGGGCTGGTATCCTAGGTATCTCCTCTTGGTTGAAATCATGCATTTGAACTTGGTTTTCTAGGTTGTTTTCTATCTCCATCGGCTGTGTGGGAAACAAAGGTAGTGGTTGGGCGGCTATGTGTTGCTCCAGGTTTGGGTCGGCAGCTGTGGTTGCTAGGATATGAAAATTGGCTAAGCTCCTATTAAGCATATCATGTGTATGGGCATCTGTCTCTCTTTTAGCGGCTGCTAGGACTCGCTGTTGTTTCAACTTTCTCATTATCTTCCTACGCTCGTGTGCTCCCCTACTGAACCATCCTCTCTTTTTCTGAGGGAATGACTCTTCAGACTGAGCCTTAAACATAAACATCCCTTCTTCATTGTCAGCTGAATACCCAGAGAGGGCAGGCTGTGAAGAGGTGCCTTCGCTCCTAGGTGAGCCAGACAAACGACGATAAGCGTCGGAGGGTCCTTGATCACTCATACTATAAACTAACAAATAGTCAAATAACACACAACAATAAAATACAGATACGCACGTATTTTCGTAATTAATTTCCTAACAATTTAAACAATATTTTGGTGTCAGCAGAACACTTCTGTGGCCGAATCAGTGGCTTAGCTCTGATACCACCTTCTGTCGCAACCCCCGCCCCCTATCTGTCCCGGGAACGGGCGGCCGCGAGACCAGTTTTGGTGGTATCAGTATGTATCATTTTGGCAGCGGAAATTACATCAGGACCGTAGTTAGAAAATATTTTATCGGAGTAAATACCACACTTTATATAATTATATTGGGATAAAACCCAAGTTTCATTACAAACTGTTTTATAGGGATAAATCCCATTTTATTGAAATAAAACATCTTCTTTTATTTAGGTAACTTTTATAGCCACTTTTACCAAGCCTTCAGTGCTGTCCAGCTGGCTTCTAGTTGGCTTTCGCATTTTGTTACCTGAAACGTGTTTAAAAACATTTTGTCAGTGGGAAATACTTGTCAGTGAATCCCAGTCTAATCAAGAAGAGTTTTATCTTTTAACAATATTGAGAGCTATTACAATGTTTATTTCTACACAATTACACATTCAGTACTGTCAATCCTGACTGGTGGGTCATATTACACATTAGCTAACTCTTTGTCCAATGGTAACGTGTTCCACATTTTGTATACAAAACCCCAACATACCGGCAGTAATTGAAGAACTACAATGACTCAATCACTGCTAATCACATTGTAAAATATTTAAGGTTTTGTAAAAACAGTTTACAAAAAGGAGATTACTCACTTTGCTGTCTTAGATTTCCTTTAAGGGTTTCCTGGTAGTTATCTATTAATTACACTAATGTACATATGTTAGTATAATAACCCAATATTTACATTAGCAATACCCTCCCTGAGATGGCATTCCAATGACTACGTCGGGTAGAACCACGACAGCGATTACAGAACCCTGGATCAATCGGGCAGTGTATCTAATACGTAACCGGGGTTATAATACTTACAACGGGGCAGAACTTCATTAATTAGGGGGGTATTATGCCCAGAAATAGCTTATACTATGTGAGAATTCGAGAGAGATGGAAAGAAATGAGCGACGGAAACTGAAGACTGATGCCCCTTATTTATAGGTGACCCTTCGCCTCCCCTCGCGGCCCGCGTAATACGTAGCCAAGGGCGACTCGGCCCGTGTAGTAGGGTCCGTAGGCCCTAGCCTGGCCCAGTCATCGGACTAGCTTCGCCACGAGCCCGACACGTGGCGGCACCGGGTTAAACCTGGTGGCCTATCTGTCGCGGCCCGCGTAAGAGGTAGCCAAAGGCTACGCGCCCCGCGATAGCTCTTTGAAATTTATTTTTTTATTTTTATTTTATTAATTTAAAGGTATTTTAGGCTCGATTTTCACATACGGGGTACCTATTGAGACATATAAGGGCATTTTAATTATATTAGGGGTGTCAGAATATTTTGGAGGGTTGTTATAATAACTTACCTGCTTCACATTTCTACTTGTTACATGCTGGTTATGCGTAAATCGCTTTCACTACTATTATACTATTAAACTTGTATGCTCACCTTTACACTATGTGTATTGACTTTTATTTTAACGTATGTGACAGGTGTTTAGGATGCTTCTGCTATGCTTGCTGTTATGGAAATCAAGCTAGGAGGTCTAGAAACGTCACATTTAAATCTGAGTTGTCGGAACAATTTAATTGTCTATGAGATACTATGTCTGTGATAACTATTTTGCTTGATATGTTATGGCATGGGACGTAACATTAAATATTCGGTAATATTAGTTGTTATGGATTTCTCCTAGACAATCTGTTTCGCTCAGTGCTGCGCCCCGATGTTTCCGCCATCGGTTGGGGTGTGACAACAATACCAAAGGGTCGGAATATTGAAAGATAATTAATTAAGTTATTAATGCGAAAAGTGGAAGGCCCCCTCTTTTGAAGGTGACGTTGCCCTCGGCTAAGTGGTTTGAGTCAGCAGGGATACAATCCCAAGTAGTCGGTTTAATATATTAATACTAGTTTACATATGAGGGAATCAAGGCATTCGTACCCCCGCCATCCAATACCAGTGGGTATTGAAGGAGGTCCTATTAAGCAAGCTTGACCCAGGTCCTTGCAGGATCTATACACTGAACAAGGCAAGAACCTTACTAAACCATTCCCTTAACCCCCGACCATGTAGCCAACATATCTCTATATATACCGTAGAGATATGAATGGTGAAAATCTTTTACTTTATATAGACAGTAAAGTAATGGCAAGACACCACAGACAAATGATAAAGAAATTTCACCTTCAACATAAGAAACTAGTTATTAAAGTCATTAATACAAAACCAAATAAAAAGTGCGAAAAGATTAAAAATCAAAACTAATACATTAAATACTTGTCTTCACCAAGTGATGTAAGAGACTTAGCCAAACATGGCCTTTGATTGACAAGAACTCTTACGATCAATCTTGGATCCTAAGACTACTACACACACTCTAAGGTGGATGATGGATGATGGTGGTGGATGTGGGTGTTGTAGTGGTGGTGGTGGTGGAGTGGTGGCAAATTTGGAGAGAGGTGGTTTGCCAAGTGATGCCTTTGAAGTGAGCCAAGCAACCCTATTTATAGCCTGAACAGAAGCCCGGCCACGGCCCCGTGTCCAACGGACATGCCCCCATGGCCATCTCTTTTCTCTTCCTTCATTAATTGCATTTGTCTGCATTGGGCTCCACACGACCCGTGTTCGTTGGGCACAGCCCCGTGTGCAGAAACTTATCTGTACAACCAAGATTTGCAAGATTCTGCAAATCTTAGCATTGACCACGCCCCGTTCTGAGCTGGGCACGCCCCTTGGTGGGCGTAGAAGCTTCCACAGCTTTGTCCATTTCTGCAGACATCTGACCACGCCCCCGTGTCTAGTGAGCACGGGCCGTGGTCAGCCTTCTGTTCCTTGTTTTTGCTCTTGGAGATGCTGCCGAGGGGTCGGGCATGTCACGTTTATTCCTTTTCTTTGTATTTATGTTAGTTTTTGCTGCATATTTGTTCCTTTTGTTCGTTTAAGCTCATTTGGTCCTGAAAATACAAAAGGAAGACAAAAACACACTTTTTCCAACATTAGTACTAAAAAAGGGTTAGTTTTATGCCACATTTGATGTAATATATATGTTGCATTTTACACACATCATCCTTTACCTTTAAAATTGATGATTTTTGTACTTAATGTTTGAAAATGTTGTACATTATGTCCTTTAGGGCAAATCCAGTTAGAATTTTCTGTTAAGTTATGTTATGTGCATTGCACACGAGGGTAGAACATACATTTCCCTTCCCCACTTATGTTTCCACCCTTTTAAAACCTTGATAACACCCCCAATTCATCACTTTTAAATCTAGACATGACAAATCATCACCAAAATCTGAATCAGAATTATTCCACAAGGAAGTACAGTAAGAACATGTGTCACTTACAATCAAGCAAACAACAAATACAGATCAAGCAATTAACGAACAAATAAAAGCAATATACAACCTTGGGTACGTCTTTGGGTGTAACCGGAATAACTTCAAGCTCTTGTCTCCTTGAAGTCACGCTAACAACACACCGCTGTTTGAAACCGCCCTGTTCATTGTTATCAATCACAGCTTTCGAACCAAAACCACTAGGTTGTTTGATCAATTTCGCTTTTGGAAGAATTAGGGCACACAAAAGAACTGCATGTCAGCTTTAAAGCAACCACTGGCGCCATTGATCGTTAGAAAAGTTAAATTCAAGCTGATCTGAACAAGGAGAAGCAGATCAGGTGGAAATGAGAGATGATTTATGTAGAGATCAATGGAGGATGTGACTTATCATTTGTATCGAAGAGGCAACACAACAACAGTGATGAGAGTGGTTACACTGAAGGCAATATCAATCTCGGGCTCAATCAGGAAACAAGTGTGATTGTTGCTCTGGTTCAACCTGGTCCGATTGAGCTTATCACTTCTGATGTGACTTTACATATGGATCCACATTCTGTTCAGGTATTCCCTAGGAAACCTATCATTATCACTGTAGGTGTCAAGCACCCTCCTCGCAATTGGGTTTTCTGCTGCTCTAATCGATGTAACTGATTCAGATTTTGGTGATGATTTGTCATGTCTAGATTTAAAAGTGATGAATTGGGGGTGTTATCAGGTTTTAAGGGGGGGGGGGGGGCACACGTGGCGAGGGGAAATGACTGTTCTACCCTCGTGTGCAATGCACATGACATAACTTAACAGAAAATTCTAACTGAGTTTGCCCTAAAGGAAATAACATGCAACATTTTCAAACATTAAGTACGAAAGTCATCAATTTTAAATTTTAAAGGTAAAGGACAACGACTGAAATTTGAGACATACATAAAGGACAAAACCTGTAATTTACTCTATTCTAATATAATAAAATATATACGTGCAGATGCAAATAAAATATATGTAATTTATATGTGTGTGTATATATAGGAAAGAAAGCACCTGATTGTACAGCAGGAAAATTGAACTCCCCGGTGAAGAATCGGAGACAGAGAAAAATAGAAATCATCGCGGAAAATGTATTGTTTTGTGTATTCCGACACAGAATACGCCGGAGAAAATGC
>JARYGA010021120.1:0-25254 GCA_030545235.1 Helianthus tuberosus
GAATTCGGTGAGTGAAATGTTGTAATCAGTTTGTTTCCGGTTGATGAATTTCGGTTCAATGTTATCGTTTTGTTTTCAATTTTGTTTGTAAATTTCAGGATTTAATCGGAAGATTCACTCGTTGATTGATGATTTCTTCTTCTAATTTTTTCTCAGATAGATTTGATGAGTTTGTGGAAGTGGATGCAACTATTAGCTTCCTGTTCTTGTTCTCGAGCTTTTAACTAATTTAGATTTGAAATTGAGAGGAGAATCGAAGATATTGTAAGTTTGAAGATGTTCTTTGCTGTTGAATGCTCATCGTTCTCCTAATTGTTTTACTTAATCAAATTAGTTTCACGCAAATCCTTAATCTGTTGTCGATTTGTCGTTCAAATAGTCAAATTCGCGATGGTGGCCTGGGGTGGGCTGGGTTGGAGTGCGATTGTTAATTGAAGGGTGGGGGTTGGCTGGGTTGAAGGTGATGGATTGAAGGTGGAGATGGTGGATTGAAGGTGGAAGAACAAGGGATGGGATGAAGAAGATGGTGGGTTTTATTTTTTTAATTGTTCAGGGGTAATATAGTCATTTCACATATAGTTAACTAAGAAATTTAACTGATGTTAGGGCTAGGGACCAACCGAGTGCATTTTTGAAAACCACAGGGACCACGCGTGTAATTAGTAAACCATTGGGACCATGTCTGCAATTTTTGCAAACCACAAGGACCAACCAAGCATTTAACTCTTATTTTGTTCTATATCTGTACATCTTTGGGGTTTTTTAAATCATTTCAACATAAGTCAACTAATCATAAATGTAATCGTGGCTTTTTTAAGCTACTGTTCTATCGTTTGTTGCTTTGAGAATTGTGCAACAAAATCAAAAATTCAATTGAAGGTTGGTGATTCTTGTTGGAAAACTCACTTTTTTTTAACAATTACAAAATCAAAATTGAATTACATCTTTAAATCTTGAGTAAATTACAAGTTTTGTCCTTTATGTATGTTCCAAATTGCAGGCGCTGTCATTTGTCTTTAAAATTGATGGGTTTTGTCCTTAATGTTTGCAAATCTTGCACGTTATGTCCTTTAGGCCAAACCCAGTTAGATTTTTTAGTTAAATCTGGTCATGTGCAAGGCACATGAGGGTACTATTGTAATTTCACCATCAAAAAATAATAATTAAATCATTAAAAGAAATTAAAAAAAGATGGGACCTACATTTTCTTCTTCATCCTAAAACCACCACCACCTCCAACTTTACCACCACCGCCCACCACCTCCAACCTGCAGTACAGCCTTGGATATCATCAAATCGCTCACATAGATTGAATATTTTCATGACAAAACCAAAACCCACATGCTTAATTTGAACCACCCCCAAATTAACAAAAAATCATGAAAATCATCAAGCTTAACCCACACCCACCGCCGCACTTAACCCACCACCACCACCGCCGCCGTACCTAAACCCACCACCATCGTGTTTTTCCGGAATCTGTACGGAACGAGCACTCTCTCTCGTTCTCTCTCTCTCTCTCTGTAACCACTAGACCACCACCAACACCACCTGACCACAACCACCACCCACATGCAACCACCGCTACCAAACAAACGCCAATCCAGATTCAAACAAACCCATATTCAAACCCTAATCCAGATTCAAGCTACTAACCCCCCAAATAAACCCCCAATATGGATTCAAGCAACCAACCATCAATTCAATCGCAACAAAAACACCTACCCCCATATTTGCTCACCACAAACACATAAACAACCTGTGTGACCAGATCTTTCAAAAATCGAGCGACCCTATATTCACTCCGAAAAGACAATCCGGTCGGCGACCCCATCCACACCAACCGCCGCACTTAACCCACCACCACCACCGCCGCCGTACCTAAACCCACCACCATCGTGTTTTTCCGGAATCTGTACGGAACGAGCACTCGTTCTGTTCGAGTTTCCAGAACTCGTTGCGAAATCGAAGAAATCGATGGAGAGAATGTTCAAAACTCGTTGCGAAATCGAAGAAATCGATGGAGAGAGTGTTCGAGTTTCCACCATCGTGTTTCAGATGTTAGAGAGAGAGAGAAGAGAGAGAGAGTTTATCAGAGAGAGAGAGGAGAGAGAGTTTGTATATATAGTGTTTTACTTTTAAGTTTGTACAAAATGGCCCCTGAATAGAAGTTCTTTACAAAATAACCCCTGTATAGTTGAAATGACAAGAATACCCTCATGTGCATTGCACATGACCAGATTTAACTAAAAAATCTAACTGGGTTTGGCCTAAAGGACATAACGTGCAAGATTTGCAAACATTAAGGACAAAACTCATCAATTTTAAAGACAAAGGACAGCGCCTGCAATTTGGGACATACATAAAGGACAAAACTTGTAATTTACTCTTAAATCTTTATCATATTTGTTCGTCATCTTTATCTTGTTCAACCGGTTCACCAAGAACTCACATACTGTGTATGTGAGAATGTAGAAAATTTTGAAAGCAAGTTCGACTGTGTGCCAGATTGAACGAAAGTTCTAATGTCACCTGATCTTGAATAGTGTCGCGGCGGATCTTGTAATATCTCCGGATATCCGAAGATTGTTTGTTTTGTTCGATGGAGATAAGTTGTTGATCGCGATAATCTTTGATTTTCCGGAAATTCAAAGAGATTGCAGGTTCAATGGTCTTTGTTATCTAACCGGTGCTTGAAAGATTTGTGGGTGACAAGAATTTGTGATAGCCGGCGATGTGACAAACGATCGGATGTGAGATGTGAAGACCTGTTGGTTGCAATGGATTCGAACAACAGTGATGTTGAGTTTGACCGGCGATTTGGAGTGACAAGTGAGCGAGGCTGGTGTACAATTTTTAGGGTTTGCTTTGTGTTTGGGAAGAAGATGATTGGCGGTGTTATATAATTTGGGGAAAATGGAGAGGGTAAGGGAGAAGACGAATTTACTCTCATGTAACATGCACATAGTATTATTTAACAGTTGAAATTAACTAGGTTAGGGCCAAAGGACAAATCATGTAAGATTTTACAACATTAAGTACAAAACTCATCAATTTTAAAGGTAAAGGACACCGCCTGCAAATTGATAAAAAGATAAAGGAAAAAACTTGTAATTCACTCTAAAAATATTTAATCAATGCAAATGATGACGGAGGTATCAACTCCCAACCGGGTCATGTTCTAAGGAACGTCTTGATGATCAAAGAGATTTTGAACCAGAGAATTTTATTGTTATAAAACTTGGTTTTACAACGAATGGAATTGCAACTTATATCAAATTTACAATGGCCATAAAAAGGAAATAAAAACTGTCACTTGGCTAGGGGTGTGCAATAACCGAACCGTTAACCGAAACCGAACCGAAAATCAACAAAACCGAACCGAACCGTGCACACCCCTACACTTGGCTATTAATACTGGAGAACGAGAAAGTGAATATTCTAAATATGGGAGATGACGTGATGAGCTGATCCCGTAAATCTCTCTCAATATTCTTCATTTCAACACTTCCCCTCAAATTGAATAGTGAGATTTCCAAAATTCAACTTGCTAAGACATTTATGCAAGGTGTTTTCATTGAAATCTTTTGTTAATACAACGGCGAGTTGGTCTTCTGATCGAACAAATGGTAACGTGATGATCTTTGCTTCCAACTTTTCTTTAATGAAGTGTTGATCTACCTCTATATGTTTCATTCAGTCATGTTACACTGGATTTTCTGAAATTTGAATGGAAGCTTTATTGTCACTCACAATGCTAGTGGTTTCTTATGGAGGATAACCTATCTCAGTTAAAAGCCTTCGAATCCATAGGACTTCGGTTAACCTCCTTGCTATTTCTCTAAATTCAGCTTCAGCACTTGAGAGAGCTACCACCTTTTGCTTTTTACTTCTCCATGTAACAAGATTTCCACCAACCAAAGTAAAGTACCCTGATGTTAACCTTCGATTACCTTCATCTCCTGCCCAGTCTGCATAGGAGTATAGTTGAGTCCTTAGATGACCATTTGGTTTGAACAAAACTCCATGACCAGCTTTTCCTTTGTGATACCTTAAAATTCGTAAAACTGCATCCATATGGGCACTTTAGGGTTAATGCATAAACTGACTTAATACTCCAACAACATATGCTATATCGGGATGAGTGTGTGAAAGATATATTAGTTTTCCCACCATTCGTTGGTATCTTTTCATGTCAGCTAACTCCGCTTTTTCCTCCATATACAATTTCTAATTCACAATCATCAGAGTGTCTGTTGGTTTGCAATCGATCATACCAGTTTCTGCTACTAGGTCAAGAACATACTTCTTTTGACACATAAAAATTCCTTGTTTTATGCCAGTTTCGCTGTTGATCGAATCAAAAGAGGATGTCTTGATGAAATAATCGACCCGTTCCTTGAGCATAATAAAGACACGTAGACTTATTCGTCGACCCATAAGGTTGCTGAGCTGGCATTCAGATGTCTTGCATTTCATACTGAGATGAGACCTTCTATGGCTGAGGTGGCCGCCGAGTTAGAGCGAATACGGGTTTCTAGAGAAGAAAATACTAGTTTATCATTGGATGGAACTAATCATTCATCGGTATCTGTTGTCAATGAGAAACAGATTAGTCAAGAGGTCAAGATTGATGAATACGATAAGAAAGGTTTGCTTGATATCATGAACTCGACCGATGAGCAAATGTATCACCAAATTATGCAGATGATCAATGGCTAAGCGAGTCAAGCCCCCCCCCCCCCCCCCCCATCCAACGGTAGACTTGGTTCTCGACTCCCCCTCATCCAACGGTAGACTTGGTTCTGGTTCAAAAGTGTAAACTAAGATAATACTCATCATTTTAGTTTCATTATGTAACTTTTATTGTATAAAAGTACAGCTTGATTGTTTGTGACTTTGAATGTATAATTTTGAGCTTGAGAATGATTGCCTTTTATTTGTATATATATGCTACAAAAACTTCAAACTTGAACTGAAATATATTCAATCATAATGACATGTTTGGTATATTTAAATTCAGTAATCTGATATTAACATAGTATATCTTAATGTTCACGAGTTTGTACTTTATCTACCTTATATTGGTTGTTGAAGTTTATTTGGAAGCTCCTTGATGCTGACGTATTGGTTCAAGAGGATCATTTCAGGTCCAAGTATTTTAAAAGTTGAAAGTTTGCTGGGGTTCCTTTCACACACTACCTCTGTGGGCATCCGTAAGTTCCTTAAACTAAATGGTTCTGGTTCCCCCAACCTTTAGCAAACGGAATGTTGTGATGAAAAGAACCATGGAATGTATCATGCAAGTATATATAATAACTATTTCTACACCCGTACGGTGGACGGGAATTTTCATGTCATAATTACATAAGTTTTTTTTTTTTTGCATTCTAAACACAAACATTATACTTTTTTTTTAAAAGAATCAAATTGTGTAGAATGTTTCATTAAAAGGGTTCATATTAACATGCATATTATGCCTAAAAACTTGCCAAAGCAAGGTTGGAGGCAATTACAATGAATCTAGATTGCATCTACTCTTTAAGTGGGTCATGGACTACTAAGACATAAGAACATGGGCACAAAATTTCAATTGTATTCATATGACTAATTTACAAATTAACAATGATGTGGTGGATGTTCACACTGACAAACCAATCACAACCGAAGCACACACATTATTTTCTTACATTGAAGAGCCTACAATATTCCATCTTGGTTGTGTGGGTCCACATAAAATGCAAAAATCAACCCATAACATGCTCTATCCTTGCTACAAAACATCACATATCTGGGCTCATTTCATGCTAAAGTCAAGACTAACTTCGTGTAAAAGAATTATGGGACTTATAAAAAATCTCCAATAATTATGGCTGTTACCTTCTAAAGCATAATAC
Source organism: Helianthus tuberosus (assembly GCA_030545235.1). NCBI lineage: Eukaryota > Viridiplantae > Streptophyta > Magnoliopsida > Asterales > Asteraceae > Helianthus > Helianthus tuberosus. The sequence continues at coordinate 5,898 of JARYGA010021120.1, forward strand.
TCACCCCTATCGTCAACAAACAGTGGTCTTGAAATCGATTGTTCATCCTATTATAGTCGTTAGCACGCTCCGGATTCTGACTGACAAAACAAAATTTCAGTAAGCTATTTTACATAACTAAAATAACAAATTGAGGTAATAAAGAAAATAATGATAAATTTGAGATCATTATGCCAACCTAGCAAGCCTTGATTCAAATTTAACGTGATGCCATAAAGTAGTGATTAATTCATTTGACCATTAAGCATCAAGCTAGTCCTTTCTTTATGGTTGCTTTTAGGTTTTAATTTAGAAACATCATAATTTGGTTCCAAATGCCTGCCACCATCCAAATTGTTATTAGGTGAAGGTGAAAACCACTGCACAACATGAAACTAAAAGTAAGAAACATCAAATAATTTACAACCAAATAAGCACATTAGGTTATACAGAAATTATATGAAAAAAACAATTTTTAAAATTCAAATAAAGATTACAAAATCAAAGACGGAGAGTTAGTACAATACAAACATAGTTAAGATATCGATCATACTTGGGATGCTCTGATTTGCTACTACATTTGGTCACGCAAATGTTGCAAGAAAAAAGAGGATTGGTTTAAAAATAAAAACAATACAACCATTTTTTGGTTAAGATCAGATAAACATCACATGCATGCCTACTAAGATTCAAATGTTATTAAATTATGCAAGGATGACAAGTGTAGTAATAGTCCGAATGGTTAATAAGAGCTTAGTTATAAACGGAAGATACAGTATCGCTCAAAGAGTACCTGTAAATGCTTAAAACTTGCTTGATAAAAAAGAGATTGGATTATTACCTCAATATCAGACTTTCTATAATTATATATAATACAAATACATTAATTAGAAAAATGATAAAAAAAGAATGTTGGTGGGGCAACCCAACTCGACCAATCTGTATACGTGCGTAGGTGTGTGTGTGTGTGTGAGTGCGCACACACAAGCGCATGTGTTGTTGCAACTTGCAAGTGCGTGTGGGAAAACATGTAGTCTTGTACCCTTATGTGAGCAGCAACATTTGTCACAAGAGGCAGAATGCCATATTCTGCTGATAGCCCAACCAAGGATGATACGAAGATATACCTCTCTTCTTCAGCAATGAAATCAGCCCAGATATCTGATAATTATTGGATGATGTGAAGATATACTAACTAATAGGAGCCAGTGGACGATGGAGCCATGGCCAAGGAACAATCAACCATAAGTTTTGCAGGCGTTGTGGGTTCAAGTGCTACTTAGAGCGAGCTCCTGATTTAACTCGTCCGTCTCTTTTTTTTTATCTCCTTGTGTTTTGCATTGGCCCGGCAAATATACACCCATTTCATATAACAAATATGAAGGTTAAGTAGAGTCAAACATCTATTAAAAAGGTAAAAAAAATTGGTTACCTTCACCAACAGCGAGAGCGAGACTAGAGTAGAGATCAACAATGTTAGGGCAACCATTAGAACATTGAGTCGAGCATGGTTTCTGAATGAACAGGTAGCCTAGAAGGGGGTCAAATGAGATCACGAGAACATTACTCCTAAGGCTGCACGCCTCCAGGCATTTATCACTTTCAATTCGGTTTGTCACTTGATCGGTATCAATTTGTGAGATCCTGCAAACAATCACCTCCTCGTCACTCTGTCAGTCATTTTTATCAAGCACACAAAGCTTCCTGTTTAATGCCACAAATAATTAAAAGTAATCGATAATTAATAGACCTCTCAATAATTATCCGAAATCGATTAAGCAAATGGAAAATTGAGTAATCTACACATATCTTAAGAACGAAATCAGCACAACAAGGAACATATTGTCCAATAGAATTACAAAAAGTATAGATTACAACTACAAAAGATAGATTACATAGTATGATAGCTTAATCCAACCAATTCCTTATTCCTTATTGATTTGAGGCGGATTGACAAAATGTCATCTTTTCACACAAATTAAAGAGTCCCTTTTGACAAAATAAACATGAAACAAAAGTCACATTTGGTATCAGATGAACTTTGCCCTCTTTTCATACTAAAGGAAAAATTCTCAATGCCTCCTATTCAGCACTGTAGGGTAATAGATCAAAATACAATATACAACTTTCGTTGTTGCTACCAATAGGTCACATGCCATAAATTTTTTTTAAATAAATTACTACTATATATACGTCACACATAATCAACAATCATAATCACAAAACTTCAATGAGCCAGTAATTTATAAACACTATTAAAAAATATTAACATCACCAGAATTTGAACTTGAGGAAGTAATCAACAATTGAAAGAATAACTAACACAGTTCACAAATGAAAAATTGCACATTACACAAAACCCAAAATTGAAATATCAAATCCTCTTTAATTAAGCATGCAAATTATTTACAAGGTAATTACCTCAAGTTTCTGAATGAAGATGACTTTCAAATCCAATGACATTGAGATTTTGAAAGGGTAATTTATCGCAATAAGAAGGAGCGATTCTTAACGGGGAGAGAGTGAGACTGATATTGTGGACAAAAATATAGAGAGACATACCAGAGAACGTGGTTATTCCACGAGAAATCAGGAGGGAGAGTAAAACCTCCTGTAACTGCTCCTTCTAGAAGAAATTTGTGAATTTAAACAGTCTAGATTAAAAGTTGAGGAGTTTAGATGGTCAGGATCATCCTAAAAAGTAGTTGAGATTAATGGGAACATAAGAATATATAATAATATCTCCCTATATAATAAAGGAAAACTTTACTTGGACACGTGTCATCAAATGCAGCCCCCCTTTCTTCTTCCCACGTTCACACTACCTTTTATTTAAACCCTAATTAAGTCAAAGTGGTATCCTGAACCAGCAATTTCAAAATACAGAGTTCTTTCTCTTTCCTTTTCCTAATCAGTTTTGGCTCCATCACATTTTGGCTCCGGTTTTGAATTTTAAAACAGGTTTTGGCTGCACAAAACATAGGCAACCATTCCTTGCACCGCCTATTCTCTCTTTCCCCCATTTTTCACTTCCATTCGTTCCTTCATTATCATTCCACCGCTGGTAGGAGATCCGATGGCTGCAGAAGCATGGTAGGAGATCTGGGGTCCGTTATCGGTGTCTAGGGTTGGTGAATCGACTTTTCCGGCGAAGTTGGCTAGGGTTCAGGCCGAGATTCCGGCCACACAGGTAAGTCCGGCAGAAAAGATCATCTTTGCATGCCTCGATTTTGTTTAGATTGGGGGTATATGGCCCTATTTCGGTTAGATATGGTGTTCACACCGATGTCTGTTCAGATTCCGGCCAGACCTAGGATTTTGGCAGCACTTAAGGAGTTCTGGTGTTTTATAATATGCTCAAACTGTATTTTGTAATCTCTTATTTGTGAGACTATCAGTTACATCTTAGAATGTTTAGATTATATATGTTATAAATGATTGGTTGATGTGTAACACTCTTAACATTAGTGATTTTGGTTTTGTATAATACAAAATACTGAAATAGTTTAATTTAAGATTGATGTTCTGACTGAAAAAGTTCTTCTTCTTGCAGCTTCCACAAGTTATTTTAACGGTGGTTAAAATTAAACTTGAGGGGTTCAACTAAAGAGAGTTGATTGGCTGTTGAGGCCCTTGGTTGTCTAGATTTCACTATACTTGTGTATGTTTTCGTTATTTGAATCGATTTATGCAAATTCGTATTTTTAAAGTTTCGATTTTCACCATACTTGTGTATGTTTTCGTTATTTGAATATATTTGCATCAATATGAATGTTCACGGTTCATTGATTTAGGTTTTCATAAAATAAAAACCTAATATGTTTTTTTTTCAGTAGCAAATATTTGGGGATCAGCAAAGGTTATTGGCTGAAGAAATCAAAGCGAGGATGGTGTGATAGTGTGATAGGGTTGGATCTGTCGAAGAAATCAAAGCGAGGATGGTGTATCATGTAAGAACATTAGTAGTTACTGGATATATTTGGTTTAGTGTATCATGTAAGAACATTGGATTATAGTGTCGGATACGTTGAAGAAATCAAAGCGAGGGTGGTGTGATAGTGTTGGATCTGTCGAAGAAATCCAAGTGAACTTGATAAGGAGATATGAAGCAGCTGCTAAATGTGAAAGAGTTATGGCATATGCTCTTTTGCTCACCAGGTAAATATCTTGTTTTTGCAACAAGTTGAGACGCTTAAATAAAAATAATAGTGTTTTTCCATGTTTTTAAATACAGAAAGTTGTGTAGATGGTGGAGAGTACCCCATGCCTATTTATGTCAGTTCTCTTTTACCTTTTTAAAAAGAAAGGGATAATGTATGTTGAGGCTGCTTATATTATCTATTCAACTTTTTTTTATTTTGTTTCATAATTTTCATTAAGCGTATGTATCGACTAACCAAGTATGCACAATAATATTAGGATATAAATCGAAAAGATGTCAGAATTGTCTACCATTTCCATATTCCGAATTCGATGGTATCGTTTTATCAAGAATCGGGTAGAGCTGGCCGTGATCAACAACCTTCTATGGAATAGATGATCGCAAGAAAATGGTTTTATAATTAATTCCACCTTTTTAATTTTTTATTCATTCCTTTGACCATTAGTCGCTAATAAGTAAAGATACTTGCAGCAATTTGTATTGAATAATGCAAATAACAAACAATATTTCTTGAGAAATTGAGTATAGAAATTGAAACTTGATGTGAATGTTAAAGATGAGGATGGTAATTAGTTTTCTGTTTGTTAGATTTGAATTTATATTTTGATATAGATTATACAGCTAAGTTTTACAATTATTGAAAATTTATATTTACACTGTTTTAGGTGAGACACCTCTTATTCATGCTGCAAGGCGAGGGCATATTACTACTGCTAAATACCTCATTGAACATGGGGCTGATCCATCGCTATGGAGTGAGTTAGGAGCTACGGCTCTGCATCATGTTGCTGAAATAGGTGAGTTGTTTTAGCTTATATCATGTTGCCTTTACTAATGGTCTAGATTTGAGTGTTATATTGTAAGATAAATATGTTTAAAGAAATCAATGACATTATTTTGCTATTTGTGGGATTTACTGGGTATGTTTAAGATAAATCAATGTCATCCACCCTCCCTAGACCCTATAAGTAGCTTTGCTATTTGTGGGATTTACTGGGTATGATTGGTTGATTGATTGATTGTAAGATAAATATGTTTAAAGAAATCAATGACATTATTTTGTTTATAGGAAAGTTTGGAATGAGTTTATGGGACGAAATGTTTGCAGGACATATTGAGTTGATGGAGTTCTTGATCTCCCATGGTGTTGATGTTAATTCACAAAGTGAGTCTGGTACCCCGCTGATTTGGGCTGCTGGTCATGGACAACAAGATGCTTTATAACTTTTACTAAAACACAAGGCTGATGTAAGGGTTCAATGAAGACTATTTCTTTTGTTTTTAATGTATTTTATGTTTTTTTTTTTAATTTTGATTTGTTTTATAGATATACCCTCCATTGAACAACTATTTCTTTATAATCCATTTTCACTCAGGCATAACTGATGAGTATATACTTTTCATCTAGACATCTCCTTGCATTCCTGGACAGTTGTAGTATCTTTTGTTTAATGAAGTTTGGCTTTGCTAGTAAAAATGTAGCTCTTTTTAGCTTATTATTTATGATTGGTTTTCTATGCTATTGTTATACGAGTAGAGTTTTATTCACTATCATATGTACCAATGAATCTATCTGTCATTTAATAGAGTAATCAAATTATTGATGTATGTATGATCTTATTCTAATGGCTCTAATTGCACAAAATAGTCATCAGTTTTTTAAACTGGTATTATTTTTCATGAATTTTTTGTTTTAAAACCGGTTTCTATCTTCAATATTGTAAAGATGTTATTTAATTACATGTACTCTACTAATAATCATATTGAACACATTTAGATTGTTCGTGTAGGTCACGGGTACTATATTAATCTCAAATCATTAAAAAGATGGCAGTAATTCACTATGTTAAAGCATCAATATGGTTTTGCTTCATTGATTGCATGTATCTGTGGAAACAAAATTTGCCCATAAGGGTTAGTTATATTGACTTAGGGATGAGCAAAATGGACCCGGTACCGAATTTACCGAACCGGGTACCTTTTCGGTACCGATTCGGTACCCACTTTTGACATTTTCGGTACCGGTCCGGTTCGGTACCGGTATTTTGCTGGTTTTTACCCTCAAATACCGGTACCGAACCGTATCGAATCGGTTATATTCGGTACCGGTACCCACTTTTGAGGATTTTCGGTACCGGTTCTTTCGGTACCGAGCTCATCCCTATATTGATTAATGACCGTTTTGGTTGATAGATTCATAAACAAAACTAACCTAAAAAGGAATGGGCCAAACAAATAGAATGGAAAAAAAGTGGCTTAACGAGTACACAAATGTTTACAATCTTCTAAATTGTGTTACTGAATTTGAATCTTGGATTATTTTTTTTATAAGAAAGATCTTATTATCTATTATTATTTTTTAGAAGTAATTGATAAAACGTTGACGGGTCAACTGGACTGATAATTCTTTTGTTTGGATCAAATGGGTTCCAAGCGACAATTAGTCATGTTAGTGACAATCAGTTTTGCTTGTATTCGGTTCCAAGCGATTTAACCATAGCGGTCCTGTAATAATAATTTGATTAAAAAAAGATTTAATAATATCAAACTATATTTCATATATCATTAACATTTATATCAATTAGTAGTGAATTTGGGTGGCTAAACCTGAATATGGTAACGAAAGTCACCCTTTGGCAATTCTCCACTCCTTTATTAATAGTGTAGAGCTAACAAAATTAGCGTTACTATACGCTTTGAGTTATGTAAATTAAATGGTCCAACCCTTGAACCTCACAAGTTATAAAAATGTTTAAAAACATGTCCTTTTATTTTATTTAACGGCATAATTCGAATAATATAAATTAATTTTTACTACCCGGGAAGTTCCCGGGTTATAACCTAGTCTTTGCATATAACAACACTATACCAAAGATAGTGGGTGATCAATTACTATCTTGGATGTATAAATAATATTTCGTTGCATGTAACAGCATTATACCAAAAATAGTGGGTGATCATTTACCAGTATGATTAATCAGGTGTTTGTTCTAACTAATGTGCAAAGATGGGGTTTTTGAACAGTAAACTAACTTACTTGACTTTAAATGCCACATCCTATAATTGAATTGCTTCGAAATGTTGAAAGGATATATTCAACTTTGACAGATATCTTCAGACTTTGATATCAAGTTGTTTCGGGGTGGTGTATAATCCGTAGTATACCTTGAAGCCAATTGATCGTCTGAGAAACGATGAAGTGGGGAGTTATGGCCTGCATGCGATTGTGAACACTAAGTTGGGTTTACCTGGGCACACGAGTTTTAAATTAATTAATTAAACAAAAAGGTTCAGCAAGAAAACCCTATTTTGCTATTCGAACAAAGACCACAGCTAGCTATAAAATTAAACTCAAAGAAAAACTTCAGCAAAACAAAATATTATGATATCATAAATCATAAAGACAAGATGAAGAATTGAAATTGCATTGCTCACCCCCAAAGATGTATACATCGCATTGATATGATTAGAAGACAAGGGGCATGGTTTAAATACTAGATCATGACCTAATGAGCCCATCTCAAGTCCACTGTATGTATACGTTTATATATATTTCTTTAACCGTAAACCCACAGAGATCTTGTTAGCGGGAATTTATAGAGAAAGAATCCGAAAGCCCTTATTTGGACAACAAAATAACCCGAATTTTCATGTATATTTTTAATTTAATGGGATCAATTTAATAATACGTGAGAGCATAAAATAATATATGATGTGTAAAATACTTTTCCAAAAAAATACAACGCTTAAAATATTTAATTATATTTTTAAAACATTAGAGTAAACGGTCTAACTAATTTAATTATACACAACATGCAAGTGTAAGATCGAGATCAATTAGATACTAAACCTCTATCGAGTCCTAGTCCAGTAATGTTTAGTGAATGGTTCGGTTTTATCAACTACTAAAGTTAACTCATGGAATTCATCTGAATCACATACATTTCACACTTAGCCAAAACAAAGTTCATAATTGACATGATAATACGTACATACCAAACGATAATCGTTCATAAATTGTTAATTTTCACATGACGCACTCACTACTACAAAAAGAAGTATCAGACGGGGTTCAACTAATAACCATGTCTTAAAATAAATAAAACTAAACAAATATGATTAAAATATTCAACGGAATTCAAAATAACCTCGTCTTATACTTAAACACTGTCTTATACGAATTTAAGTCCACTTTAGATGGGGTTTCATTAAAACGCATCTTATACATGCTATATTAAAAGTAAAAGAGTAAAAACTAATGTAATTAAAAATCATTGTTCATAACCCTTATTGTAACCCTCCCCCACCCTTACAGCAGACAACGACGACCAAACCCTATCACCGCACCACTGCGCGCAACCTCCTCCCCTTCGACAACAAAGATGGCATATCCCCTTCGACGGCCAAAACCCTACAACATTCCCCCTTTCGATTTGCTCGACGACGGCCGCATCTTTGATTTCCCCTTCCTGATTAGTTTTTCGATTACCCCTTCGACGCGGTTTGTATTATATGTATTGTAGAAAAAAAACATTCCTTTTTTTATGGAGAATCCATTACATTTGTTGAAAAATGCTTTGAGGTTTCTTTTAGAGACCTAATATGTCTATTGAGTTTTTATTTTGTTTCTAAAGATTAAGTGGTTGGGGGCCTGAGAATGGACTGGTGATTTTGAAAAGTTGATATATATCAATTTTAGGTTGTTATATTGAGATTAGTTTTAAGATAGTGTAAATTAGAAAATTGATATGTACATTTTGTTCGTTTTTAGTGGTCTAGGACCCGAGGAAACAAAACCCGACTATAAGGTAAATTTTAGAAATTTCACGTAATGATTTTGTGATGTTAACATAAACTTTTTTAACTTGCCGATTTGGTAATAATTTTTCAATTTACAATTTTTCAGATTCAGTTAGAAGACAATGCTCGATTTTGCAGTGGCATTCAGATTTTGCCACACAACTTATTGTTGCTTTAGATGATGATATCTTCTCTCAGGGTATCGTTTTTTAAACATATGTACACATAAATGTGTCATTCATGTAATTGATCAACTTTTGCGATGCAGTTATGGAATATGCAGAACACAATGACCCCACTGCGGGAGTTGGTAGGTCACACTAAAGGTGTGATGACAAGCTTTTATCAGTTTAAGTCTGTAAAGGATTTCATCTTCTATTATATATAGCAAGTGACACAAGTATATAATTTAGGGAATCATTAAGGCTCGAGCTTGAGCTCGGCTCGATTCAAGTCTGTTTAAATCATGAAGGCTCGAGCTTGAGCTCGGCTCGATTCAAGCATTGTTTTTAAAGCTCGAGCTCGGCTCGTAGATAGTTTTTCAAGCTCAGGCTCGGCTCGTTTTATGTGTATTAATTAATTTATATTAATAATACTTATTATTTTTATATAATTTAGTTATTTTTTATAACATTATGTTTACCGTTAAAACATCCTCAAAACTCTATGGCCATGCACACCCCTTTAAACCCCAATTTAAGTAAGACATCACGATATGAACATATCCACCAAGAACAAGAATCATAATACATCAACCTTAACATACATACACTTGCAATATACTAAATCAAACAACTATCACACACAAACACAAAAAGAAGCCCACGGCTCCAAACACACACCTATATACTTTTAAAAATATCATTTTTGGCCATGAGTTTTACTCGTTAAATCCAAAACACTTATTAACATCTCTTGGTGTCCTTACTTGTATGAGTAAACACTTAAACAAGATACAAAGTTAAACAAGTTAAGATTCATACCTAAGCTAAAACTCCTTAAAAATGGATGGATTGAAAGCTTGATTTTGAGGTATGGCTTCAAAATACTCCCAAACTTCTAATACCTCATCATTTAGGGGATCCTAAAGTGTTATTTTGTGTGTTTAAGGTGAAAGAAAAAGGCTTGGGGTGGGTTCTTTGATGCAGCCGAAATAGAGAAAAATTGAGTTCTTGAAGTGTTTGAGTATGTGAAATGAGATGGTAAAGTTCCTTAAGTTTTTGACCTCCAAAATATCTCTAACAAATCGATTGTACCTCACTTAATAATTGAAGACACCATCCTTTAACAACAACATTTTTCAAACTTAACAAGTAGGGGTGGGGGTCCTTTGGCCAAGAATGGGGAGTATGGTTTGGGATAAAAGTCAAACCAAGTCGTTTCATTTGTCACATTTTAGTTCTTTCCCTTCAGAAAGACAATAAAAATTAAAAATAAATAAATGTCGCGCAACACGCGACAAGGAATACTAGTAGGGACATTTTAGTCTTTTCAGTTTTGTTAAGGACGTTACAAATTTAAATAGTTACAAATTGAAAAATTAGAGATTTTGGACGTTGGAAACATAATGACTATAAAAGGAATCTTACTGCACCTCGACTCGACATAATGTTTTCCGTATGTTTATGTGCTAGGTACCAAGCTACTCCGAGAGAATCGCATTTGAAAGCCGTCAAACGGATTTTTCGCTATCTTAAAGGCAAACCAAGACTTGGATTATGGTATCCAGTCGAGAGAGGCTTAGATTTGATAGCATATGCGGATGCAGATTTTGGTGGGTGCCCGATCAACAGAAAATCAACCTCTGGTGGTGCTCAACTGCTTGGAAGCCGTCTGATATCCTGGCAATGCAAAAAGCAACTTTCAGTGTCACTGTCCACATGTGAAGCAGAATACATCTCAGCTTCGAGCTGTTGTGCTCAAGTCCTGTGGATACAACAGCAATTGTGGGATTAAGGTTTGAATTGTACACAAATTCCCATCATGGTAGATAATAATTCAGCTATTTCAATAACAAATAACCTAGTACACCATTCACGCACTAAACATATAGATGTTAGGCATCATTTTATTCGTGATTGTGCTAATAAAGGTTTAATTGATGTAGTTAGAGTTGACATCTTAGACAACTATGCATACTTGTTTACAAAGACATTCGATCGGACGAGGTTTGAAAACATAGTCCAAATGATCGGATGATAAACCTTGAGTAGGATGGTTGCATAGGCCCTCATGGAAACTTTATTTCCCGTTTCTTTGTACAGGTTACTGCTTTTCGTAAAACACTTTTCGTAAAACACAAAAATCCAAAAAGATTTTACTTAGTTGTAGGATATTTTTTAAAAAAATCCAAAAACATTAGAAAATGAAAATTTGAGGACGCGTTGATTGTGAGAAGAAATGATAGTACATCGGCAGTCATATATTTTACAAGGTATCTTACAAAATTAAAACCTAAGCTGTTGACAACTTTATTATATGTTGTAATGATAGGTTTTACGCTTTAATATGAACCTGTTTTTGGTATATAAAGATAACGAACTGCGTAACTTGTGTGTAACATCTCTCGGATATATGGTATTGGTACCGTAATTTCGTTTGAGAGATTGCCAAAATTCTGAGATACTAGGTCTTTATATCTGATTATTATACGGGGTATTATACTTGATTTTCTGATTTTGCGTCGGCAATGGCCTAGACCTCGTATAATACTTTGGTAAGCGCTTCGTTTCATTTCCATTTCAAATATTGAAAATTACAAAAAAGATTTTCGGTGTGTTTTAATATAAAGTTTGAAAAATACAAAAAGATTTTATTTCTTGTTTCCATGGGCGTGCTTTATATTTTTAACGATACATAAAGCGGTTTTACAATTTTGAAAACGGATTAAAAACAATCCGGTGAGGTAATTTAAAATAAGTCTTTTAATAAAAACAATCGGTCTTGCTAAGTTTGTCTAAGTGTGAGTGTCCGTATGGGAAACTGTTTGTTCCAAGTTGTTTGATATCTTTCGGTATGAGTTACTTAGAAGGTTTCTAGACTTTTATGGTTTAGGTCTGAGTGTTCTAATATGTTTAAATAAAGTGTTGACAAGCTATTTTAGATTAACTGAAAGATGGCAGGAGGCTCGCTTTTCGGTGTGCTCGAGTTGTTCGTTGTTGTGTGAAGAACAATGCTGGAGCGGGAAGCGGCTTCTCGAAGACTTGATGAAGATTGCAGATCCCGCATATATCAAGGGGGAGTCTGTAAATGAACCTCATGATGATAATTGTTGGATGCTGCTTCTCGAAGATTTGATGAAAATTTGCAGATCCCGCATATATCAAGGGGGAGTCTTTAAATGCACCTCAGGATGATAATTGTTGTATGCTGCAACTTGATGATACTTCAGGGACTTGCTTGCAACTTGTTGAAAGTTTATGTGTTCACAAAGCACAAATACGGACTAGGTTATGTATTGGAGTTGTCCGCATTTGTCAAGTTATGGTGTCTGCATTTGTTGGTTTAAAGTTGTCCAGACTTGTTAATAGCTTGTCCGAATTTAGCTAAGTATATTGTCAGAACTTATAATTTCTTAGTGTTGTCCGAACTTATGAGTTCATGCCTGGTTGTCTGCATTTGTGGTTATTGAAATGTCAGTATTTATTTGTTAAGTACTGATAAGTGAATTTAGATTGTATTGTTCGTATTTAGGTCTAAGGTTTGCATTGTAAGGACTGATGTGTCCATACTAGACTTTGTATATATATTCTGTCACAGCTCCCGACCCCACCCCGGGAGCGGGAGCCGCGAACCTGTCAGATGGTATCGGTGTTTATTAATTTGGCAGCGGAATTTACATCAGGACCATAGTTAGGAAATATTTTATCAGAGTAAAACACCACATCTTTATAATAATAAACACATGGGAAATTCCCAAGTTTCCATTACAAACATGTTTATAATGATAAACCCTAATTATTGAAAACATAATCTCTTTTTTATTTAGGTAACTTTTATAGCCACTCTTCTAAGCCTTCAGTGCTCTACAGCTGGCTTCTATTAGCTTTATACTAAGTTACCTGAAACGCGTTTTAAAAACATTTTATCAGCAAGAAATACTGGCGAGTGAATCCCAGTTTAATCAAAAAAAGTTTTATCATTTTACAGTATTGAGGGCAATCCAACAATTACATTTATTTACAACTATTCAATTACCACCCACGGCACTGTCAATCTTGACTTGTGGAAATGTTACTACTCACAGTGTAGTAACAAATTTTGTATACAAAACCCCAACATACCGACGATAATTGTAGAATTACAAATACTCAATCATTGTGAAATATAATTTAAACAATTGAGGTTTTGTAAAAACAATTTACAAAAAGAGGATAAACTCACAAAAAGGTTTACACAAAAAGAAGGATTACTCACAAAAAGGTTTACACAAAAATAAGAATTACTCACAAAAAGGTTTACACAAAAAGAAGGATTACTTACAAAAAGGTTTACACAAAAAGAAGGATTACTCACAAAAATGGTTCATAAAAAGAAGGATTACTCACAAAAAGGTTTACACAAAAAGAAGGATTACTCACAAAAAGGTTTATACAAAAAGAAAGATTACTCACATTGCTATTTTAGATAATTCCTGGTGACTTCCTAGTTATAATCTATTAAATAAACAATGCACACACGTTAGTAAGATAACCCAATTTACATTAGGTATACCCTTCCCCCGAGACAGAATTCCAACGACGGAGTCAGGCAGAGCCTTGACATGCATTACGGAGCTCTAGATCAATCGGGCAGAGTAACTAATACGTAACCGGGGGTTATAATACTTACAACGAGGTAGAGCTTCGCTAATTAGTGGGTATTATACCCGAGCAGAAATTCTATTATTTAGAGATTTCGAGAGAGAAAATGATTTGTGAAAGATTTGAAAACTGAAGCCAATGGCCCCTATATATAGGCCAGATCGGCCACTCTCTCGCGGCCCGCGACAGAAAAAAGAGGGGCCGCCGCGCCCCACCAGAGCCTAATAGTCGGCGGTAGGGTTGATGAGTCACCGGGTAGTATTGACACGTGGCACGATGTGGTTCTGCCACTTAATGTTAGGTCGCGCCCCGCGACAGACCAAGAGAAGTTTGTCGCGCCCCGCGACAGCCTATTATTTTTGTTTTTATTTGTTATTTATTAATATAAAGGTTATTCGGGTCCGTTTCTCTCATACGGGATGTATTTTAGGAATATTTGGGGGTGTTTCTTGAGAGTTGTTATATCCTCCCCACCTTGTTTTAAATCTCGTCCTCGAGATTTGAACTATGATATCTCTTTGGAGTTATATCAAGTCTTGTATTTAGTAAAAACAGTGTCAAAGCGTCTTTGGAAGCCTTTTATGGAAATTCTGAACCCCAATTTGTTGGGCAGAAATTGCCGAGATAGTGCAATAAACAAGATAATTCAAGTTAAAGCAATACGAGATTATCAAAAGAGTTAAGTAGATAACAGATGAAAACCTTTCAAGTGGAAGATAAGGTTTTCTTAAAAGTGTCTCTTATGGAAAGGGATTGTCAGATTTGTTAAAAGAGAGAAGTCAAGTTCGAGGTATGTGGGACCATTTATTAGAAGAATAGAATCTGTAGCTTTGCAGCTACAACTGCCAGAGGAAATGACAGAAATGATGTACGAAATCTTTAAAAAGTACTTAACAGACGAATCCTTAGCGATATTTCTCTAAGGACATAGAAGAAAATGAGAAACTTAAATTAGTTTCAGGAATTGATGTTAACTGAACGTGATACAATTAAGTTTCACAAAATCAATAGAGACATATGAATCGAATGTAAATGACCTTTTGGAACAATAGGATTTAATGCCAGAAGAGAATTTACTTTGATCGTTTAATTGAGAGGGACTCTGAATCAATAATCTTTATTGAAAATAGAAGTATGAAAAATGATTTGTTAATAATCAAACAAGAAATCAGTGACGTTTACTTAAATGACAGGGATACACCGGATAATACAATAAAATTTAGTATATCATTGTCTTAATACATAATCGTATCAAGACTACTTAAATGATGAGTCAAGCGAATGACTTCTGAATTGACATGATTAGGGTTTACTATTAGCACATGCTACAGACTTATACAGACACCGCAAGGTGTTGTAATGATTGAAAGAATTCAATGATTACGATGACCGGATAACTCACCGTCTTCGAAATTAACTGAAAGTTTCAATGAAGTGAATCTGGATATTCAAGTAATAGGAGGTTCAAATGAATAACTGAATATCAAAGAAATGTTGGGGGTACAACGAATCAACAGAAGATAGATACGTTCGTACCTCAGTGTAAAAATGAAATGAGTCCAAGTTTTAAAGTAATCGCCACCGCAGGGTGTCGTGTTTTAACGAATGATTTATTGGAATTAAAGACTTTAAACAAGTCTACTATGGTTCGACAAATGAAATGTTAGTTGAGATTACCTCGAATATGATGATCTCAATTCATCATACGGGATTTTGAATCTGAATGAACAAGTTCAAAATAAATTGAGCTTGGTTTGGACATATTCCAATAATGGATATATGTAGTTGGCAAGAGAAGGGTTACGATGGAGATTTGGTAAGAATCCTTGAAAAGAAAAGGAGTTCTTCCAGAAAAGTTGTTGACTTGACTTTAAGAGTCAACGTTTTTGCAATCATAGGGATTGTCAAAATGAGTGTAACGAAATATTTATTTGGAATTGTGAATAAATGATCTTTTGAAGTGAAATTACATGTGTAATAAGCAATGCATGCGTGACATAGGAATTTGTTGAGCGATCTATGAAAGAAAATAAAGATCTTTTATTATAAAACTGTGATTGGAATCAAAAGTCGACTAAGACTGTAGTACAGACAAAATGTAAGGGTGCTTATTTCAAAAGTTGTTGTTGCTTCCGTTGTTGAAAATATTTATGCGTTTTCCTTAGCTTTATCTGGGTGTCTATCCTCATGGTCGGGTGCCTTAGATAGTTTCGGGAAGTAGGGACGGATGTGACCCGGTTCTCCTCATTTGTAACATACATTAGTTTTCCTTCTACATTTTCCTCTGTATGTCCACTCTTCTTGCAGAAGTTACAGTGACATGTCTTCTTAGAATGGCGTTTTCTTACATGCTTCTTGTTATAGTTGTTGCAGGTAGGCTACGTGATTGCTGGTTCCATTTCTTTGTCCTTACATGATTTGTCGGAGCAGAATTCCTTATAAGAGTAGATATAGGTTGTGGTTTTTTTCGTTTGGAAGATGGAGTTTTGATACGAATATCATGACCTCCATTGATACTAGGGTTAGGTTTGAAGTGATGAGTATGCCTACAGTGGGTAGTAGGATTCTTGTTTATAGGCACAATAATCTTAATAGCCTCAATGATCGAAGGTATGTCATTCGATATTACTTGTGCTATTATATTTTCTATAGAGTTCCTATCCAAATGATTTTCATTATTATTCTGAATTTCCTGATTACATGCTATTTCCTTTGACATCTGAATTACAAACATGTTCAGATATAATTATCACAGAATTATATAGGCATCTTTTGTTGCTCATATTACGTTTAGCACACATATAGTCATACTTATCAGTATTAAGCCTTGGCATGCGAGAACCACCCTTATTGCGAGAACCAATGTGAACACAAAATAAATTCTAAAAAAAATCAAAAAAGCACTAAAAAAATTTTTTTTTTGATATTTTTTTTCAAAAAATCGCTATATTTCGTTACCATTAAATTTTTTTTTTTCGAGTAACAGATATCTATGCACATGTGCATATGTATCATTACTCCGACAAATTCGGTAATACGTTATCAGGAATAGATAATTGCACTTTAATTTACAATACTATTCGTAATACACTACTTTTTACTTTACCTATATTTAAAATGCACATGTGCATCATTAGGTATAACCATGATATAACGTGTTTTGGTACAAAAAATTTGTGATTTTGAATGGAGAAGTAGGCCCATATACATGTTTTTTGGTTAGTTATATCTAGTGGTTGATGGTTTGGTTATAGTTGTCAATTTATGATGTAATATGTTGATTGGATGGTATAAATGGTGTTTACATACATGTAATAAAGTGAAAATATCGGTAATGGTATTGTATTATGGATGGTAGGAGGTAATGGTATTGTATTATGGATGGTAGGAGGTAATGGTAGTATATTATGGATGGTATGATAGATGAAAGGGAAAGTGTATTCAAAGTAGTGTACCAAAATACCTTATTTCATGTTGATACATATAAATCCACATGTGCATTTCTAATATTGGTAATGTAAAAAGTAATGTATTACATATGGTAGTGTAAATGAAAGTGCAATTGTCTAATATGTGTAATGAATTATGAAATTTGTCAAATAAATGACAAAAATGCACATGTGCATGCATGTGTATTATGGATGGAATGATAGATGAAAGAGAAAGTAGTGTACCAACACACATTATTTCATGTTGATACATATAGATGCACATGTGCATTTCTAATATTGGTAACGTAAAAAGTAGTGTATTACACGTGGTAGTGTAAATGAAAGTGCAATTGTCTAATATTTGTAATGAATTACGGAATTTGTCAAAGAATGATACAAATGCACAAGTGCATGGACAATTGTGACTCGAAAAAAAAAATTTTGAAATTTTTTTTATTGTAAACTAAATATAGCGATTTTTACAAAAGAATTGGTAAAAAAAAAAATTTGGGTGTTTTTTAGATTTTTTTAGGTATTACTTTTTGTGTTCACACTGTTTCTCGCGGTTCTCCCAATAAAGGGTGGTTCCTAACGGATCTTTGTCCTATATATATATATATATATATAGGGGGCCGCTAAAATGAGAACCACCTCTAGTTGTAAAAACCATGAGAACTACACCGTACGGGGCAAGTTGGACCAAAATTTTTTTTCATAAACCTAGATGTGTGTATTACAAACACATATGTAAAAAAAAAATTAAAAAAAAAATGTCGTGTGTGTAGTTTTTTACACCACAAGTTTGGTGTTTACGGGTACCGTAAATTTTACGGTACCCGTAAACACCAAACTTGTGGTGTAAAAAACTACACACACGACTTTTTTTTTTGAATTTTTTTACATATGTGTTTGTAATACACACATCTACGTTTATGAAAAAAAAATTGGTCCAACTCGCCCCGGATCAAGAGGTTCTCATGGTTTTTACAACTAGAGGTGGTTCTCATTTTGTTGATGCATATTTTGTGGACACGACTCGGCTCGGTTCAACTCAGCTCAGTTCGACTTAGTTTCGACTCGAAGACACGAAGATCGAGACAAAGCTACTTGTGTCTGTACTTTGTCTGTATTTTGTAACAATATTAAACGATGTCTTTGTGAGTCCTGTAAGTTTGACCAGTCAACCATCCTCCGGTTTGACTTGGTCAAACAGTTAGAAAATGTTTGTAAGCTGGTTCCGTCGATGGATAGATCATCGAAGGATAATTTAGATCCTTCGATGAGCTCGAAAGATAGACTTCGATTGATGGACCTCGAACGATGAAATCCTTCGAGTTACATGCTGATCATTCGAGCCGTTTGTAGTCGATAGATGATCCTTCGATCATCTATCTGATCCTTCGACACAGACCTGCTGTGTTCGGGTATATATACCCTTGTAGTGTGTTCATTTTAGGAGAGACAGTTTGGAGAGCCTGAAAGTTAGACACGAGAGAAACACTCTGCTGAGAGCATTCTGTTCGGAACACACACACACGAAATTTAGAGAGAGTTTGCAAAACACTTTTGTAAACATTGTGCTTGTAACCGGAACCTTTCATACGTTTAATACAAGTGGTGTTAATCGGTGAAGTTCTTGTGTTGTGTTTGTGCTTGTTCTTGCTTGTTCATCCCGGTTTGCATGCTAGCTTGGATTCCGCACTCGCTAGTGTGTTAGATATAACAAGGAATAGGTTAAACCTCAACCTCCGAGGGACCTACAAGTGGTATCAAAGCCGTGGCTCTTTTCCTTGTTAAAAACCGGGTTTTTACAAGCTTTGGAGTGTTTTTGGACAAAAACTCACTTGGTTTTGCAGCCGTTTTTACTGTTTTTCTCGCATTTCTTGTCGTAAAAACGTATTCAAAACTTATCGGGTGTGTTAAAGAACGGGTTGGGTAACTTGAAAACTTGTTTTTGAGGTGTTTGGTAATTTCCGGCGAAATTCCGGCTTCTCCGGTTACCGGTTTCTGGGTTGAACTTTCGTTTTTCGTAATATTTTATTATTCAAAACCTGTTCTGCATGCAGAAGATATGGTCTGACCATACCTTCTGCCTTCTGCCGAAAGTTTCTTCACCAACCCATCAACTTTTCACCAACCTGTCACTCATTTGTCAACTGTGTCAGTCTGTTCGAAAGATATCC
>JARYGA010021121.1:0-42466 GCA_030545235.1 Helianthus tuberosus
CTGCGGCAGATAGGTATAAGATAAGTGGCTCATCTTTTCGTGGTGCGTTAAAGTTGGGAGTTGGATCAAACACTCTTTCATTTCCTGGAAAGCTTTTTCGGCCTCTACGATCCATTGGAATTGTTCCTTTTTTATACAGCTCCGCAGGGTCTTGATGAAAGGGTAAGACTTAGCTGCATGGTTGGCTAAGAATCTATTAAGTGCAGCTAGCCTGCCGGCTAGTCGTTGCATTTCCTTCATCGTAGAAGGCGATGGCATGCGCTCGATCGCCTGAACTTTCTCCGGGTTCACCTTGAATCCATCTTTGGTTACAATGAATCCAAGGAATTTGCCTTCTTCCATTCCAAACGAGCATTTCCCTGGGTTGAGCTTCATGTTGACGCTTCGCAGAGTTTGGAATGTTCTTTCGATATCGTCGAGCATGGTGTTTTCCTCCATGCTCATGACGACCAGGTCGTCCATATAGATTTTGACACTTTTGCTGATTTGACCGCGAAAGGTGTCGTTCATCAACTTTTGATAGGTTGCGCCCGCGTTGCGCAGCCCGAACGGCATTTTGGTGTAGCAGTAATTCCCGATAGGAGTGCGGAATGCCGTTTTATCTTCATCGTCGATTGCCATTTGTACTTGGTGATAGCCTTTGTAACAATCGAGGAAGCACTTCCATCGAAATGGTGCGAGGTTATCGACATTCTCGTCGATCTCTGGAAGTGCGTAACAATCCTTGGGGCAGGCCTTATTGAGGTCTTTGTAATCGACACACATGCGCCAGCCCCCGCTTGGTTTTTCTACCATGACTGGGTTGGACAGCCAAGTCTGGTATTTCACTTCCCGCAGGATGCCCGCGGAGAGCAGTTCCTGTACCTGCTCTTCCATCGCCGCGTTTTTTGCTGATCCAAGGTGGCGTTGGCCTTGGATCACGGGCTTGATACCCGGCATAGTATTCAAGAAGTGTTGCGCAATTTCGCGTGGTACCCCTGTCATATCTGCGGGTGTCCACGCGAAAATATCTTGGTTCCTGAAGAGTAGTTGCTTCAGGCGCGCTCTGATGGTAGGTGTTAAGGCGTGGCCCAACGTAACCGTTTGTTCTGGGTGCCTTGCATTAAGCACCCATTTTTCTGGTTGCGTTTTAGGGGTGGGCCTTGCTACTTTCGTCGGACGCAGTTCGTCCGTAGCCATGACTTCTCTTTGGGCGTATATTATCACGATCCCCATTTCGGTTGGAAAACCGATGGCAGAGTGGGGGACGGATGTTATCATGTTGAAGTCGCCTTGGGACTCCCTCCCGAGAATTACGTCATACTTTGAGGTGTGAGGTAAAACCATGAAGTTCACCTCCTCCGTCCTTGTGTGCCTTCCGTTGGTGAGGCGCACAGGGAAGGTAATTTGTCCCAGGGGGAATACGGTTTCCCCTGAAAACCCGGCCAACGGGTAGTCCGCTAGCTGCAGTCGATCTTTGTCTTCTTGATCGAACTGGTTGAAGCATTGCTCGTATATAATATCGGACGTACTGCCCGGGTCGATGAACAATCGCTCAGTGCAGTAGTGAGCTAGGTGCCCTGTGATAACCACGGCGCGCCTATCGCGCGGTCCGCCTCGGACTTTTGGAAAGACGACTTGCTCGTCCTTCCAGTCATTGTCCGGTCTTCTCGCCGCCTTACGCGGTCTTCCTTTTCCTCCATTGATCATGTGGGTAGAGGCCACGTACATGGCCCTCTTACCCGTGGAGGTGCCCTCGTTGTGGGGAGTGATGCGCTTGGTAGCTTTCTGTGCGCCTGTCAACAGGTGTTGCAGTTTCCCCTCTTTTAGGGCTCGCTCAATCTCCAGTCGGAGACTGATGCAGTTGTTCGTGGTGTGGCCCGAGTCCTTGTGATACTCGCAGTAGAGTGCGGGATCTTGATTCTTTTTGGACTTCATTGGTTGGGCCGGTCTCAGGAATTGCGCATCCGTGAGGAGAACGTCGCTTGGCGACTGGTTGATCTCGGTCCAGCTGCGGTCCCGAGACTCTTTCTTTGACGCCCGGTTTTCTCGTTGGGCGTTGATTGTAGCCCTTGCGTCGGGCTGGTTGTTCTGGGGGACATATGGCCTGGGATCGCTGCCGCGATTCCATGTGTCCCTGTTGCGCTTATTGCTGCGCTTGGGCTCTTGGCGGGAAGACTGGCCTTCCGCTAGGGGTTGTGCCTTTGACATGTGCGGTCCGAGAGACCGCTGAGTTTGGGCATATGTTTTGACCTTAGCCATGACATCTTCCCACTTCTTAGGCAAGCCGTTACCGCCGGAAATATTCATAACCATTTGTTCGTCTTTGACTGCAACAATGAAATGGTTACGTGCCATCTGGTCGGCAACGTCGCCTATCTCTAGGATTTCTTTATTGTAACGGACAACGAATGCGTCAAGCGATTCGTTGTCTCTGCGCCAGATGTTCATGACGTCCATTGAATCACGTTTATGGCGTCGTTGCTGGCTAAAGTGCGCGAGGAACTTTTGTTGTAAGTCCTCGAATGAGGTCAGTGACCCTGGTGGTAGAGAATCGAACCATGCCCTGGCCAGAACTGTTAGGGTCTGTGGGAAAAAATGGCACCAGGTAGGTTCGTCCCACTTACCGTTACACCCAGCGCCGACGAAGATGTTGTGATCATCTGGGTCGGTCGAGCCGTTGTATTTCCCAATGTTCAATGGGAATTTTGTGGTGGTGACATCGGCGTTGGTGATCTCTGGGACAAACTTAGAGTTTTCGGCCGCAGATTTCGGCCTATAAGGTTTGCCCTGGTGGCGCTTTGCAGCGCGGAGGTATGTGTTGCGGGGTTGAGTGGGAGGAACATAGTTGCGTCCTCCCGGTCTGCTGTTAGTGGAATGGGACTCCCCGCGGTATGTACTGTCATCTGGATCGGTATGGCCATACCCTTCACGGTGGGACTGTGGTCCCAAACGACTGTGAATGTTTGTGTCGCGGCGAGTTGTAGATTGCCGCCTTCTTTCTTCGTGGGGGCCTAAACGGCTATGTACGGAGTCCCTGCGGCGGGACCCGTATGAGGAATCGTCCTCATTGAGTGTGTGGACATCATAATAAGAGGAGCCGCGGTCCTCCTGCCTGCTTCTGGAGGCTGGATGTGTGGGGGCCCTGTCGTCGTATCGTAAAATACGACCGGCAGGTGTACGCGGTATCGGGGTAGGTCCGATACCTCCTTGTTCGTCTGCGCAAGCTCTGTTGTACGTTGTGGCCAGAAGGGCCGCTTGTTGGTCATACCAGGTATGAGGGTTCATGCCTGGAGGTATGACAGCAACGTATTGTGACAGATCTTGTCCAAACGTAAGGGATGCGCCCCCTTGCGTTGATGTGCCAATGTGTTGGGCATTTGGGGCTAGGGGAATGGTTCCCGCAGGCCCTTGGTTTGCGGGGTTTAGGTTATCCCCGGTAGTGTTGTTTTGACGATCAGACATCTTTGGAAAGAAAAGGATGATTGGAAAAAAGTGCTAAGAGTAGCGGTGGGCGCCAATGATGAAACAATGGTTAACCGGGTAGGGTTAACTCACTGGTCTCGTCAAGAGGGTTAATCCCTTCTTTCCGAGGATCGCTGGCTGGATCGTCTGGTGGTGGGTTTCCTGCACAAGGAAACAAACCGTGACTCGTAACAAGGAGGATGGGGTGGGGGGTGCTCCTTGTTACCACTCTCCGGCGTGAGAATCAGTAATTTGCTTGGGAAGCAAAGTATGATAGTAGTAGTATTGAGAGAGTTGAGAAGTGATACCTCAAACCTGGTTTGGGGTGAGTATTTATAGCCGAGGAGTGAAGGAGGGTAGTTGAGTAGCTAGCCTGACATCGCACAGCTATTTGCAGGCGTGTCAGACCTGTCGGATACTGTGGTGATGCCACGTCCTGCTGTGGTGTTGCCACGTCCTGCTGTGGTGTCAGACTGTTGTACATACGTGGGCCAGTAGGCGACTGTTCCCAGTGCCACTTGCACTGTGGTGTCAGGCCTACTTGCTTTGAAGGCAGGATGCGGTGCCAGGCCGCATCGCTGCTTGCGGTCATTTGATGATGTTCCCGCATTGGTTGTTCCATCCATGATTTACGCGGGATGCGGTGCCAGGCCGCATCGCTGCTTAGTGACTGTTACTGTTGTCCAGATCCCTTGTCGTGACGAAAATGTTCATAGGATGCGGTGCGAGGCCGCATCGCTATGCGTAACATTAGTTTCTGTCCTTAAGGTAAGTCTTCTCATCAATGGACAGATTGGACCGCAGTGTTCGCGTGTGCCCACGCGGACACTGGAGAGTTTATTGCTGTTGGAGGTTTTTGATGAGGGTAATGGTCATTCGCGGTCGTGCTGACGCGATATTTGGGACCATACCCCTTCAGACCCAAATTTAAATATTACTTTAGTCCTTAAAATTGGTTGAGCCGCACTACTAATATTAGAAAACTTAATAAAGAAAGTTCGGAAAAGGAGGATAACCAATTAGCCATAACTTAAACAATGAACTGGAATCTAAAGACAGTTGGATCATAGAGATGATAAAAAAAAAAAAAAAACGGTTTTTGAATGGCTCATTCTAAATACACCCCCCTAATTACTAATTACACCCCCTCCCCTATAAAAAAATCACATCAATTAATAATTTTGTTTTGTTTTTAGTCTATTTTATCTTTTAGTTAATAACTTTTGTTAAGTTTTTAGCTTTTTTATCTTTTAGTTGTCTTTTTTTAATCTTTTATTTAGTGATTAGTTGTATATTACTTATTATTATTATTATAACTAATTATTTATCCAATTACATTTATAGTAGTAACAGAAACTATAAAAAAAATAAGTGCCTTCTTACAAAATTATATCATTAAACATTTTACATACCGAGCTTTAATCTACAACATAATATGTAGCAGGTTGTGCTATCCAAAATTATACATATTTTGACGTGATTCAAATATATTCCCCCAGCCAGCCGCACTATTTTCTCTCATTAATGTCCATAGGTTGTTTGTGGTGGCAATTGGATGCTCTCCTTGCAATTCTACCATCATAAAATGGCCACCATTCACGTGTGCAATTGATTTTTTTTTTCTGAAAACTGGTGAGGGCCTCTCTAAAACGAAAAACAAGTCGAACTGTTTATTTTTTCTTTAGATAAAAATTGAACGATTACGTTAAACTTGTTCGCAATCAAGAATCCTGCCTCTAGCATAATCCTCCAATGTTTTTTTGGTGCAACCCCCGACCCTGACCAAGGCAAGGACGTAAACACATTTTCAAATGAGCCACATAAAGCTTTAGTGTACTTATTTCTAAACTGAAGTAGCTCTTCCAATAGTGATCTTCGGATAAATAACCGTTCATCTTTATTGTACCCTAGAGCAGAAGCCGTCGCCCGAAATCCACAATTTCCATCACCTAACACGTTATGTATGCGTGTAACATACGCATGGATAGGGTTGTCCAAAAAGCTCGCGGCTCGCTCAAAGCTCGCTCGGATTTAGCTCGGAAAAAACTTGCTCGATATGGCTCGGTTTAAAAGTGAGCCGAGCCGGTTCGGCTCGGTTAGAAAGTGAGCCTAGCTCGGCTCGGCTCGTAACGAATCAAATTGGCTCGGTTTTGCTCGATTTGTAGCTCGACTCGTCTTAGCTCGAATTATTTTACTTAAAAACCGAGTTTGTTCAAAAAAAAATTTATAAAACCGAGTTTGTTCAAAAAAAATTTTAATAAATAATTTTTATTAAAATAAATATTTTTAAAATAATAATAATAATTGCTATTATAATAATAATAATAATAATTAAAAAGACAACAAAAAGACAAAAAAACATTAAAATGTTGATATGTGATGTAATGATGTGATGTTTTTATAGGGGGTATAGTTAGTAATTAAGGGGGTGTATTTAGTAGCACCCTTTTTGAATTGGAACCGAGTGTCGAATCGAAACTGAAACCGGTTTAAAAACCGTCAAACCCGAATCAAACTCAACCTGATTTTGAATTTTTGTTAAGTGGCTCGAACCGGTTTAGAGTTTGAACCTAATTTGTGCACCTCTAGTTGGGAAGACTACTCCTTGTGAGCCTTCAGTTTCTACATATTTAGAGGAGATCAAGACACGAACTCATGACTGAACTGATGAAAGTTACAAGTTCGAGTTTAGTCTAAATGAGTTTGGTTATTTTTTTTATCAAACACGTTTAGCTAACGGATGTCAACATGACTGGTTTGCGGGTATCCAACGTGTTTACTTTTTTATATATAAATTTTATAATACGTGTTTTTGTTATAAACCAGACATTTTAGGCCCAACCAATTACTTATGGGCTTTAGGGTTTATAGTTATTTTTATCTATATATTGTATGTTGAATAGAATGAAGAAAATAATTCAGTTTATCTATATTTCTCTTTGGTTTTTCTCGCGTGATCAGCACGAAGTGCTCCCACACAAAACCCTAGTTTCTAAAAGCCAGCATCTATTTGCCTTTCTTCAGAAATCACAGAATCCATCCACCTTTGTTAGCCGCGGAGATCGAGTGAGACACTGCTGCCAAGATTCACATCCATCTTGTCAATCAGGTATCACTGAATTTTTTTATTTTTTTTTCGATTACTTAATAGAGATTGGAAAAATAGATATATTGTTACATAATATATTGTTTATACGAAACGGTACTTTACACGTTTGGTGTACCCATTTTTTTAAAATTTGTTTATGTTTTTACTAACCCCGGGTTACATCAGTGATGTAAAGAATCACTATATGTCACACCCCGATATTTCCACGTATTACCGTTCGGCCCGGTGGGGAGTATCGTGACGTAGTTGATATCATCATAGACAATTAATCACAGTTTGATGCACAGCGGAAGTCTTGAAAGTAAAATATTAATACAAACCGAAACACAAAGTATAATGAAATATTATACAAACGGTTGTTAGTGGATCCACAGGCGGATCTAAAACAGAAAGTAAATATTGTTCAACAGACTTTAAGTACTAAGAGCTGGCAAGACTCTTTAATTAATACCTAGGAGCTTCCAGCCCATTTTGTGTAGTACATGCACTTAATCTTTTTGAAAAATACGTCAATTTACACTGGTAAATACAATTAACTGACTCTTTTGAAAAGTGTTTATAAAATTGGTTTGAATGCACAAGGCACAAATATTCTTTTGTAACTTGAGACAATTATTTAAAATAATCTTGTATACAGATTTATATGTTTGTCGTACGTTCAGGGCCCGGTTAGAAGAGCCGAGACAAGATTAATAGACACACCACTAGTATAAGCCCACAAGAAGTTTCCTCACGAGTGAGATACCGTTTTACATACGCAACTATCAGGTGTATGCCTACACCCCGAAGTTAAGTCGTATCCATTTCAAATGAATGAGCCGAGGATATCCAGGACACGGTCATATTAACCCCCAAAGGCTTTGTATCAAACAAAACAAATTAAAACGGGTTATCTCAATACCCGACCAAGCGGTAATAATTTACCGTATCCCAAGCCCGTATAAGGGAACATAAGTTATAAGTATTTACCTGAGCTAAAAATGTAAATTATACTCAGCTGTATATTCTAATCAGCAAGTACAGGGAGCTTTTACTGGGCTCCTAATCTGGAACGAAGGTTTTAATAACCTATTAGATTCCTAACGGGTCTTATTTAAGTTATAACTAAGACCGGTTAGTTTTAAAGAAAGGTTTACGGTTCAAGACGCAAGATTAAGCGAAGACCAGATTAGAATGTCATTTAGACCCAACAAGTATGAAGACTTGTATAAAATGGGTAAACTAAATACATTCTGGATTTTGAAGTAAAAATGATAAGGTTTGACCCGTTTCGGTTAATTTATGCAAACTAGTTACATAAACCGTACCGAGCGCGTATATGCATAACGGGTAACTGAATGAGTCATGTACAAGTTCCATACATTATTATGCTTAAATTAAGTTATGATATCAGTAGGATATCTTCCATTATGCCCAAAACGAATTTAAAACAAAGTTAAGCCCCGAAAGGGTATTTTGGTCATTTTAAAGTTTATAAAAGAGGTTAAATAATAAAATGAGGTTCTGGTCTAAAAGTATCAGTAAAAACATTTATTTTATCAAGTTAATTCAGCAAGATATCATACATATGTGAGGTTTATCTTTTATGGCCAAACCATGCACCGTATGGGCATTTTGGTCATTTCACATATGCTTTTAAAGGTTAAATTTGGAAATCTGAGTTCAAGACTTATACTTACTGTTAAGGTATAAAAATTTATGTATAAAATCAGTAGGTAACAAGTCTTAGGCGTTAAATATGGTTTTAAACCATACTATGCGCCTAATTAGCGTAAAAGTCGGTATTTGACGACATTTAAGATGTTTATAAAATTTTGAAGTTTTGATCAGTTTCTAAATCTTAAAATATTTTATTTAACATATGACATCAGTAGGAAAATGTTTGGTATTCAAATCATATGTTAAACTCATTTTATTAACGAAAAAGGTATTACCGTCATTTACCGAATTTATGCTAGAACTCTGTCTTATGGTCAATATAAAATTTGAAAAAAAATTTCAAAAATCCCTAAATATTATATTATAACAGTGGGTAGCAAGTTTGGTGCCAAAACTTGGGTTTAAATATGATTTATACTAAAAATGCCATTTAATTAATAAAAAACTTTAGTTTTACGATATCTTGCATAACTTTCATTCTAGACCAGAAACGGATGTCAAATTTTTAGGACATACTTATAAATCAGTAATGAAGATTTTTGTACTCTCACATTTTCAAAAATTTCGTTTTTATAACATAAGGGCAAAATGGTCAACTTTTAAGCATTTAACGGAAACATGCAATGAATTAGGATTTCTATGGAACCATGTTGTATAACCTCAGAGGGTTATACTAATCTAAAATATGGTCCTAAAGGAACCCTAAGGCATAACTAAACTAAGCTAAATCGGGTCAGAACTGAAAGTCAAAGCAAAAGTCTACTTTTGCGACAAATTTTCCCTGTGGCTTAAACCAACGATCTCCACCAGGCCAATGCTTCTCCTTTAAATGATTGTGAAACAAACTTCACAATATCCCGCTCTGCACATCCACTGATATCAACCACAGTATCCATCTCATCTAGCCATGTCATACAATCAATGGCTCCTTTTTCTTCTGTGAAGTCCCTTGGCTTGCAAGAGACGAAGTATTTGTAAGAACAAGTCTTAACACGTGGTTCCTGATTAAGCATAATTTGCTTGGATGGGAGACTCTTCTGATTTGACGAGTGACGCGAATCGTCTTTATTTGACTCATGTGTTTTTGAAGGGGGCTTACTATGAGCCACAGATAGAGTCTTCGAGCGAGCATTACTTGGTTCCTTGAACTGTCTGTCAATGGCTCTAGTAACAGCATTGTCTATCAATGCTTGTAGGTCTGCACCAGCTACATTTATTCTGGTTTTATCATTTCTCTCCCTTGGGTGACTATTAACCTCTTCTGATTCAGACATGCTGAAGCTTGATTGCTATAAAACAGTTGACAATAATTTGTTCAGAGGTTTATTATGGAATCATCATTTTTGACGATTCATTAACCATGGTAAATATAAACCATATTTGGTTAATTTGATAATCATAATTATTTAAATTATAATTAATCCCAGTTATAAATTATCAAGGATATTTAAGTGGCACAAAAAGCCTAGTCACGAAGATAGTTTTAATTCATAAGCCATGATCTCGTAGGATCGGGGCATTAAGGTTTGAACATAGTTCATCGCCTTTGCTGACAGGGAGTCATAGACTACAACTGTCATTTGTCTTATAGGATAATAAGTGTGGCCAGTAGGCACTTCATCACTAATGGATGTTTATAATGTGATCAGGTAAGAATAAGGAATTGGAAAAATCCAATATGAAGATAACTAGTGTGACTTTATCGAGTCACTTTTGCCAGGAGTGTTAACATGTTTTCAGATGTTAACAAGGATTTGAATCTTAAAAAAGTTTTACCATCATGGCTATGTCTAAAATGACATATAGGCTAGGTCATACCTTTAAGATTTTCCTTTAATATTTTATTGGCAGATCAATTTAAAATGGAAACGATATTTTGATTTGCTTTATATAGTACCTGCATATGCATAATGACAAATAAGAAAACGATTCCATAAATGTCTTAAGAAGTACAATAGTTGCCCTAAACGGGACTTAAAATAAATAACTTGTCCACGCAGGGACCAAATACATAAATGAAATGTCCACATAGGGACTTAATTGAAAATGAAATTACAAAACAATAAATAAATAAGGATTTTTAATAATCCTTCTTCTTCTTCTTCTTCCCCTTAATAAGGTTTGCCAACCTTTTCAGAAAACCGCGGTGGCTCCTACGCTCTTCTTCTACCCTTTGTTCCACCTCGTGCAACATCTGGAGGATTTCTTGCTACTGCGGTGGTTGAATTTGTGGAGGCTGCGGCGGCTGCTGCTGCTGAGGTTGAGGAGGTGGTGGGTATTTATACCCGTTATGCGGGATACCCAGTCGGGTACGTAACTGGATAGGGTCCAGGGTAGAGAGCATTGTAGTTTTCCGCTTCAATGTATGGGTCAACGGCAGGGGCATTGTTGTAGTTATAACCTGAATAAGCTTGTTGTTCAAACAGGTTGTACCCAGCTGCACTTGGGTAAGATGGAATTGGGTTTTCGTAACCCATGTGTGGTGCTGGTGCGACTGGTGCAGAGTCGACTTCAGAAACTGGGTTTGAAGGCCCACCCATTTGCGGGTCTTCATACAGCGGCGGGTAGTTGCTGGTGCTGGAGTGTTGGGGGGTGCTGAAGTGGAAACCCCCACGCACGGACAACCGTGCACTTCTTCTCCGCCTCAATGGTTCCGAAGGCGGTGGCTGCTCTGGTGCCGGAGGTGGCGGTGGTGTGATCGCCTCAAAACGTGGGTCCTCAGAGGGGACCTGTTGGTGTGGTGGTGGGTAGTGGTGAGGGGGAGGATACTCCCACTTGTATGTATCCCATCTTTCAGCAAAAATATCAGGGCCCCTGTAAGGCGAACCATGAAAGGATGATCCACTAGATATTTCAATGGGATGCGTCGGCGTCCCAGATGGTGGCATTTCAGGATCTGGATCTTCGTCCACATCCATATCCTGCATTTCAGGATAATGATCAGCTGGTCCCAAAGGGTTTGGACCCTATGGTTCTTCAATTTGGTTCAATTGATTGAACCGGCTCTGGAAATAAGGAGTTGGGTTCCGGAAAGAACTGTGAGAACCCGAACGCTGCAGCGGGATAAAAGAATGATGTGAATCATGAGGCTCCTCAACTTGATGTGGCCCGAACGAATGGTGGTAGGAAGGTGAGGAACTAAGTGAGACTGAGCGTCTCGTAGGCTCCAAGTAGGTTCTCCAGTCTTCGTGAGGACTAGAGCTGAGTGTTGCTGATGGTGTACGCCGGTGAGATGGTCCGGCTTCATGGTCGTTTCTAGCCAAAATTGGAGCTTTTCCTCTTCCTCCTCGGCCCCTCACTCTTGGCAGCATTTTGCTTTAGATCCTGTCAAAACAAAAGAAACAACAAAAGACAAAAACCAATTAAGATTAGGAGTAATCCTAAGTCCTTTGCCTAGACTCGGAAGTCAAGGAATGTGCATCTGTGTCATTGAGATTAAACACAAAAGGCTAGCGTTTAATTCACTCAACGTTGGCTCTGATACCAACCTGTCACACCCCGATATTTTCACGTATTACCGGTGGGCCCGGTAGGGAGTATCGTGACGTAGTTGATATCATCATAGACAATTAATCACAGTTTGATGCACAACGGAAGTCTTGAAAGTAAAATATTAATACAAACCGAAACACAAAGTATAATGAAATATTATACAAGCGGTTGTTAGTGGATCCACAGGCGGATCTAAAACAGAAAGTAAATATTGTTCAACAGACTTTAAGTACTAAG
This sequence comes from Helianthus tuberosus, assembly GCA_030545235.1. Taxonomy (NCBI): domain Eukaryota; kingdom Viridiplantae; phylum Streptophyta; class Magnoliopsida; order Asterales; family Asteraceae; genus Helianthus; species Helianthus tuberosus. The sequence continues at coordinate 11,942 of JARYGA010021121.1, forward strand.
AGCTGGCAAGACTCTTTAACTAATACCTAGGAGCTTCCAGCCCATTTCGTGTAGTACCTGCACTTAATCTTTTTGATACAATTAACTGACTCTTTTGAAAAGTGTTTATAAAATTGGTTTGAATGCACAAGGCACAGATATTCTTTTATAACTTGGGACAATTATTTAAAATAATCTTGTATACAGATTTATATGTTTGTCGTACGTTCAGGGCCCGGTTAGAAGAGCCGAGACAAGATTAATAGACACACCACTAGTATAAGCCCACAAGAAGTTTCCTCATGAGTGAGATACCATTTTACATACACAACTGTCAGGTGTATGCCTACACCCCGTGCTTAAGTCGTGGCCATTTCAAATGAATGAGCCGAGGATATCCAGGACACGGTCATATTAACCCCCAAAGGATTTGTATCAAACAAAACAGATTAAAACAGGTTATCCCAATGATTTAACCACTAATCGATTAAATATTCAATACCCGACCAAGCAGTAATAATTTACCGTATCCCAAGCCCGTATAAGGGAAAATAAGTTAAAAGTATTTACCTGAGCTAAAAATGTAAATTATACTCAGCCGTATATTCTAATCAGCAAGTACAGGGAGCTTTTACTAGGCTCCTAATCTGGAACGAAGATTTTAATAACCTATTAGATTCCTAACGGGTCTTATTTAAGTTATAACTTAGACCGGTTAGTTTTAAAGAAAGGTTTACGGTTCAAGACGCAAGATTAAGCGAAGACCGGATTAGAATGTGATTTAGACCCAACAAGTATGAAGACTTGTATAAAATGGGTAAACTAAATACATTCTGGATTTTGAAGTAAAAATGATAAGGTTTGACCCGTTTCGGTTAATTTATGCAAACTAGTTACATAAACCGTACCGAGCGCGTATTTGCATAACGGGTAACCAAATGAGTCATGTACAAGTTCCATATATTATTATGCTTAAATTAAGTTGTGATATCAGTAGGATATCTTCCATTATGCCCAAAACGAATTTAAAACAAAGTTAAGCCCCGAAAGGGTATTTTGGTCATTTTAAAGTTTATAAAAGAGGTTAAATAATAAATTGAGGTTCTGGTCTAAAAGTATCAGTAAAAACATTTATTTTATCAAGTTAATTCAGCAAGATATCATGCATATGTGAGGTTTATCTTTTATGGCCAAACTATGCACCGTAGGGGCATTTTGGTCATTTCACATATGCTTTTAAATGTTAAATTTGGAAATCTGAGTTCAAGACTTATACTTACTGTTAAGGTATAAAAATTTATTTATAAAATCAGTATGTAACAAGTCTTAGGCGTTAAATATAGTTTTAAACCATACTATGCGCCTAATTAGCGTAAAAGTCGGTATTTGACGATATTTAAGATGTTTATAAAAATTTGAAGTTTTGATCAGTTTCTAAAACTTAAAATATTTTATTTAACATATGACATCAGTAGGAAAAGGTTTGGTATTCAAATCATATGTTAAACTCATTTTATTAACGAAAAGGGTATTACCGTCATTTACCGAATTTATGCTAGAACTCTATCTTATGGTCAATATAAAATTTGACAAAAAATTCCAAAAATCCCTAAATATTATATTATAACAGTGGGTTGCAAGTTTGGTGCCAAAAATCGGGTTCAAATATGATTTATACTAAAAATGACATTTAATTAATAAAAAGCTTTAGTTTTACGATATCTTGCATAACTTTCATTCTAGACCAGAAACGGATGTCAATTTTTTAGGACATACTTATAAATCAGTAATGAAGATTTTTGTCCTCTCACATTTTCAAAAATTTCGTTTTTATAACATGAAGGCAAAATGGTCAACTTTTAAGCATTTAACGGTTACATGCAATGAATTAGGATTTCTATGGAACCATGTTGTATAACCTCAGAGGGTTATACTAACCTATAATATGATCCTAAAGGAACCCTAAGGCATGAAACTAAACTAAGCTAAATCGGGTTAGAACTGAAAGTCAAAGCAAAAGTCTACTTTTGCGACTTTCGGTTGCGAACCGAGCCTAATACTTAGAATTGTCGGGTTGAACATGCCTAAACATGTTCTTACATTATTTACCAAGTTATTTAAGTGATAAAACGTATTTTATAGCTTCTATATTATCAGTTATGAATTATTTAATAAAAACTGACTCGTTTGACTTTTCTGTTTACTACTTTGACCCGACAATTGACTAAGTAAACGTGGTAATTAGGAGGTGCCCTTTTAAGGGTTTAACACCTACATAATTACCAACACATAGCCACTTTCAATTCGAATAATGGCTGGTCCGTTAGTGATTAATCACAAAGTCAAAGCATCATTACGATAACTTTGACTTTCGGTCATTAAACTAATGAAATCTTAACTATAGAAGCTAAGAACACTCACAATGGTCCTTAGCACGAAGATTGAACTAGAGAAAGCTTCCTAGATGACCAGGATGCTTCAGAGATCACTTGAGAGTGAAAATTTCAAATGTGCAAGTTCTAAGTGCAAACAATGGAGCTATTTATAGGAGTTTGATGGCCTTCAAGATCAATCCATCTGTTCGTAGAGGTAACCAGATGATCCCAAGTGTCCCTAGGGAAGTAAAAACCATTTGCACAGTCCCTGGTTTCGAAAACAAGCATGCAATGGCGGTGGAACAGCCTGCAACATGCAGCCGTCCATTGTTCTGTCGCTGGCAACTTCCTCGCGGCCCTCGAAGACATTAGGGGGTGGGCTTCGCGGCCCGTGACAACCCTTAATTCCGGTAAAAAGTTTGCAAAGTTTGCATTTTTAGTCCCTGGTCCATTTTAAGTTTAATTAACTTTCATTTATTGCACTTGTGACCCCCATAGTTAACTTTTAAGAGTTTTGGGTCCTAAAACAAACACCGTTAAGCTCCCGTTTGGTTATGAAATCACACGAAATGTACTTATGTGCATTGAAACTCCACGAAATCATTATCCGATATATATGGGAGTATAATGAAGTATTACAAAGCCTTGGGATCCTTAAAAGGTCACTCAGAGGTAAGAATTAACATGTTAACACGTTTAACCCCTGTGCTTTGTAACTTTTGATTTTTTTAAGCACAAACGGCTTCCTGCGTCCAACAGTTTACTCATTAAAGGATATGATCATCGTGCGAAGTCAATCAGAGGCACAAGTTTGGCATGTTGACGCTTTTAGTCCTTCCACATACATCTTTACACTATTTGACAACGTTAGTCCCTCAAAGTTATCTTTTGACATTATCTAGGTTTATGACACGTGTCACCACTGTATTGGACTTGATTTTGCGAGGTGTTACACTAGAGATGACAAGAAAAAGAAATAAGTTTTTCTTTTGAAATTTAGAACAAAATGGGTTTCCCTATCTAGACTTTTGGAACACAAAATTGGGTTCTTCGATCTGCACTTGCAGACACCCAAATCAAAGAATCAACATGTTTTTTTTTCACTCGATCTGCGGTTACTGCCGCTCCAATACACAAAAATCCCATAAGATGCTAAAGCATACAGAAATCAACTACATACCCGGAAACCTTCCTTCCTCCGGTGTTTTTTTTTCTCCATGAACCGACAACCAGCGGTCAATGCCGCCATGAAAACCTTCCTCTGGCGGTCGTATTTTTAATCGCCAACCGCTCATTATCGATTACATCATGATTTGTAGATCCTCAAATGGTGTATGGGGATTCCGTCAACGTTAATTACACGTTCTATTCTAATTTTCCATGTTCCTGGATTCCGTCAATTCGGTCGTTCCCTGCGTCTTGACTTTTTACCGGATTTTGAAGATTTTTTCTCTTCTATTGATATTACAAAGCTATATATAAAGAGATAAGTGTTATTATAGTCGTAGATCAGTTGTCTAAAATTATACTGACATTTTCTTTTGGTGGAAATTGGACCCTAGCATACAGTATATAAATGAGGGTATTTCTGTTTCATCGTGGATTCAACTTCCCACGTATATTCTGGGCCTCTACGGGCATCCCATTTTACCTTTACGATCGGCGCATTCTTTCTTCAAAGCTTCTTAACCTGTCGATCCTCGATCGACAAAGGTTTTTCAACGAACTTCAAGCTCTCGTCAATCTGCACGTCCTTATGCGACATTGTTAGCGATTCATCGGCTAGACATTTCTTTAGATTGCAGATGTGAAATAAATTATGTATTCCACTAAGTTCTTCAGGTAGATTTAGCTTGTAAGCTACAGTTCTGACACATTCGATGATCTCGAATGGTCCTATGTTCCTTGGGCTCAGCTTGCCATTTTTGCCAAAACGCATCACCCCTTTCAAGGGTGACACCTTGAGTAGCACTTTGTCACTAACTTCAAACTTTAGAGGTTTGCACCTCTTATCAGCATAACTCTTCTGCCTATCCCTGGCAGCTTTGAGACGATCACGGATTTGAACAATCTTATCCGTCATCTCTAGGACTATGTCAGGTCCTGATAGTTGGGTTTCCCCAACTTCCGCCCAACAAACGGGCGTTCTGCACTTTTTTCCATACAAGGCCTCGAAAGGCGCGGCTTGAATGCTCGAATGATAACTATTGTTGTATGAAAATTCAATCAAAGGAAGATTGTCATCCCAACTTCCACCCAAGTCAATAACACAAGCTCGTAACATATCCTCAAGCGTTTGAATCGTACGTTCGCTTTGCCCATCCATCTGAGGATGATAAGCGGTGCTGAAATTTAAACGAGTGCCTAGAGATTGCTGAAAGCTTTTCCAAAAATGAGATGTGTATCTAGTATCCCTGTCAGAGATAATAGACACTGGCACTCCGTGGAGAGATACTATCTCATCTACGTACAGCTGAGCTAGCTTATCGGAGCTGTGAGTTTCTTTAATAGGCAAGAAGTGAGCTGACTTGGTCAGCCTATCGACTATAACCCAAATCGTATCATTCCCTTGTTTCGTCCTTGGTAACTTAGTGATAAAATCCATAGTTACAATTTCCCACTTCCAAGTGGGAAGTTCAGGCTGTTGCGGTAAACCTGATGGCTTTTGATGCTCAGCCTTGACTTGTGCGCATGTCAGACACTTAGCCACATAAGCAGCTATAGATTTCTTCAAAACTATCCACCAATAATTTGCCTTCAAATCCTGGTACATCTTATCACTGTCTGGATGGACTGAATATTTTGAACTATGAGCTTCTTGGAGGATCACATCCCTAAGTCCTCCATGGATTGGAACCCAGATTCGACCATTCAATCTAAGGATTCCATCCTTTCCATAAGACAATTGATCAGCAGTTACGCCTAACTTTTCATTCGGAAAGTTAATTTCTAATACAACTTCCTTCTGTGCGGCTAACAGCCTTTCATTCAAGCTGTTTCTTAAATCAATGCTTTTGGCGTTGATCCTTATTGGTTTAATCCTTTCCTTTCTGCTTATAGCGTCAGCAACAACATTCGCCTTGCCCGGATGGTAGCGAATTTCACAATCATAGTCTTTTAACGTCTCCATCCAACGACGCTGCCTCATATTAAGATCCTTCTGGTTAAATAAGTGTTGAAGGCTTTTGTGATTTGAATAGATTATACATTTGGTTCCATAAAGATAATGCCTCCATAACTTTAGTGCAAATACAACGGCACCCAATTCCAAATCATGGGTGGTGTAGTTCTATTCGTGCACTTTTAATTGACGTGAAGCATAGGCAATAACCTTGCCTTTCTGCATAAGCACACAACCCATACCGGTGTGTGATGCGTCGCAGTACACAACAAACTCTTCAATCCCTTCTGGCAATGTCAACACAGGAGCATTGCTTGATTTCTGCTTGAGGACCTCAAAAGATTCTTGTTGCTTGGGACCCCAATCAAACTTTACATTCTTACGAGTTAATGAAGTTAGAGGTGCATCAATTCTTGAAAAGTTTTCAATGAAACGTCTGTAGTAACCTGCCAAACCTAAGAAACTGCGAATCTCTGTAGGTGTTTTTGGTGCTTGCCAATTCATAATCGCCTCAATCTTAGCGGGATCCACCTGGATACCACGCTCGCTTACCACATGTCCAAGAAATTGGACTTCTCGGAGCCAAAACTCACATTTAGAGAATTTTGCGTAGAGCTTTTCTCGTTGCAGAAGTTTAAGAATACACCGGAGATGCTTTTCATGATCAGCTTGACTCTTTGAATAAATAAGTATGTCATCGATAAAGACAATGACAAACTTGTCTAGATACAGCTTGCAAACGTGATTCATGAGATCCATGAATGCTGCAGGTGCATTAGTGAGTCTGAAGGGCATCACTAGGAACTCGTAGTGGCCATATCTTGTTCTGAATGCAGTCTTGTGCACATCTTCGGTTTTGACCTTCAACTGATGATAACCGGACCTCAAATCAATCTTTGAAAAGTAACTTGCTCCTTGAAGCTGATCGAACAAATCGTCGATCCTGGGCAATGGATATCTGTTCTTAATCGTAACTTTGTTCAACTCGCGATAATCAATGCATAGACGCATTGATCCATCCTTCTTCTTCACAAATAGAATAGGCGCTCCCCAAGGGGATGAGCTAGGTTGAATAAAGCCTTTCTCCAGCAAATCATCCAACTGTGTTCTTAATTCCTCCATCTCTGTCGGTGCCAGCCGATAAGGAGCTCGAGCCACAGGGGTTGCTCCTGGGATAATATCGATCCTGAATTCCACTTGTCTGTCTGGGGGTAAACCAGGTAACTCTTCAGGATAAACGTCTAGATAATCAGAAATAACATGAATGTCTTCGATCTTTGGCTTTGGCTCGTCTATAGTCACCTGTGCCATGTAAATGACACAACCTTTCTTCAAACACTTCGATGCCTTAAGCATAGATACTTGCTTAGGCAATCCATACTGTGTATCTCCTTGAATTGTAAGTGGTTCACCATAAGGAGTCTTGATAATCACTTGCTTTTTATCACATACAATTTGGGCTTGGTTAGAAGATAACCAATCCATGCCTATCACTATATCAAATCCAGCCAATTTCAACGGAAGCAAAGACAGTGGAAAAGAGTGATTCCTAATGGATATGAAACATTAATCTAATATTGTTGAAACAGTCTCTATGGTACCATCGGCCAATTCTACTTCATATTTTATGCTTAGAGTTTTAACAGGCAGATTTAACAAGTTGCAAATTTATTGTCTACAAACGACTTATCTGCACCAGAATCAAATAAAACTCTAGCATATACATCATTGATGAGGAATGTACCTGTTATAACATTATCATTCTGAACTGCTTCTTGAGCATTCATCTGGAAGACTCGAGCATTAGTCTTCTTGGCCTCTTCAGGCTTCTTTGCAAATTTGGGGCAGTTAGTCTTTATGTGCCCCTTCTCGTTGCAACCATAACAGGTTGCATCCTTCATTTTCTTGCAATCCAAAGTTCTATGCTCTTTGGACTTGCAGATCCCACAAACTTTAGGTTGTGAATGCGATTGCGACTGTGATTCGAATCTGCACTTTCCAAAATGGTGTTTCTTGCAGACTTTACACTTGGGCTTCTCCCCTGATTGCTGGGTATCCTTTCTAAACCCAGAACCCTTCTTATGCTCAGAGTTCCCTTTTCGTTTCTTATCGGAGCGATGAGAACTCTCATCCTCCCGTTTCCGCTTTCCTTCATCAGAAGCTTTAATCGACCTTTGTCTAATCGCATCGAGTGTGAGAGATAAAGATAAATCCACCACGGACCTAAAGGTGGTAGGCCTGGAAGCTTTAACGTTTCCTTTTATTTCTGGGGCCAGGCCTCCAATGAAGCGCGCTATGCACTTAAGTTCAAGTGTAACCAAATAGGGAACAAGTCTGGACATAGTGTTAAAGCTCGTAAGATAAGCTTGGCAATCCAAATTCTTCATGACCAGAGTCAAGAAGTCTGTTTCAATCTTTTCTACCTCATGTTGAGGACAAAAGTTTTCCTTGATCAATGCCACAAATTGTTCCCACGACAAATTTTCCCTGTGGCTTAAACCAACGATCTCCACCAGGCCAATGCTTCTCCTTTAAACGATTGTGAAACAAACTTCACAATATCCCACTCTGCACATCCACTGATATCAACCACAGTATCCATCTCATCTAGCCATGTCATACAATCAATGGCTCCTTTTTCTCCTGTGAAGTCCCTTGGCTTGCAAGAGACGAAGTATTTGTAAGAACAAGTCTTAACACGTGGTTCCTGATTAAGCATAATTTGCTTGGATGGGAGACTCTTCTGATTTGACGAGTGACGCGAATCGTCTTTATTTGACTCATGTGTTTTTGAAGGGGGCTTATTATGAGCCACAGATAGAGTCTTCGAGCGAGCATTACTTGGTTCCTTGAACTGTCTGTCAATGGCTCTAGTAACAGCATTGTCTATCAATGCTTGTAGGTCTGCACCAGCTACATTTATTCTGGTGTTATCATTTCTCTCCCTTGGGTGACTATTAACCTCTTTTGATTCAGACATGCTGTAGCTTGATTGCTATAAAACAGTTGACAATAATTTGTTCAGAGGTTTATTATGGAATCATCATTTTTGATGATTCATTAACCATGGTAAATATAAACCATATTTGGTTAATTTGATAATCATATTTATTTAAATTATAATTAATCCCTGTTATAAATTATCAAGGATATTTAAGTGGCACAAAAAGCCTAGTCACGAGGATAGTTTTAATTCATAAGCCATGATCTCGTAGGATCAGGGCATTAAGGTTTGAACATAGTTCATCGCCTTTGCTGACAGGGAGTCATAGACTACAACTGTCATTTGTCTTATAGGACAATAAGTGTGGCCCGTAGGCACTTTATCACTAATGGATGTTTATAATGTGATTAGGTAAGAATAAGGAATTGGAAATGTCACACCCCGATATTTCCACGTATTACCGGTGTGCCCGGTAGGGGAGTATCGTGACGTAGTTGATATCATTACAGTCAAACAACACAATATTTAAATGCACAGCGGAAGCTGAAGATAGATTTATTTCAACCAAATAATATTGTAATATCAAGTATCACAAATAGTTGAAAATAATCCACAGGTGGATCAAAATAAAATGGAAACATTGTTCAACAGTTTTGACATCCAAGCTTGCGAGACTTATTGTGGACGCTAGGAGAAAGCCAGCCTAGTTCGCGTAGTACCTGCACTTAACCTTTTTGGGAAAATACGTCAGTAAATACAATTAACTGACTCATTTGAAAAGGTTTAATAAAATTGATTTGAATGCACGTGGCACAAACTTTTATAACTTGGGATAATTATTTATATATAAACTTGTAAAAGAATTACATGATCCTTATGCGTTCAGTAGCCCGGTTCGTGCCGAGTTAAAGATCAATAGACACACCACATTATTTATTTAGGCACTGACGGGTGTACGCCTACACCTCATGCTTAGGTTGTGGCCATTTCGTAAAATGATGCCAAGGATATCCGGGACATGGTCATTAACCCCCCAAAGGCTTTAAGTAAACAAAACAATTTAAACGGGTCATCTCGATAATACTTAACCACCAATCGATTAAGGTCGAATGCCGACCAAGCGGTATTTTATATACCGTACCCCAAGCCCGTATAAGGGAAAATAAGTCAAAAGTATTTACCTTTGCAAGTAATAATCACAACAAGAAAGTGCACGTAGCTTTTACCGGGTCTCCTATTCTGGAACAAAGGTTTATAATAACCTATTAGATTTCTAACGGGTCTTTAATTAAGCTTAAGCTTAGACCGGTTAGTTTTAAAGGAAGATACGGTTCAAACGCATGATTAAGCGAAGACCGGAATAGAATGTGATTTAGACCCGAAAAGTTTGAAGACTTGTATAATATGGGTAAACTAAACACATTCTGGATTTTGAGGTAAAAACGATAAGGTTTGACCCGTTTCGGCTAATTTATGCAAACTAGTTACATAAACCGAACCGAACGCGCAAGAGGCGTAACGGGTAACCATGAGAGTCATTTACAGGTTTCCTAAGTTAATATGCCTTACATATGTTGTGATATCAGTAGGATACCTTCCATTATGCCCAAAACGAGTTTAATCTCAATTTAAGCCCCGTAGGGGTATTTTGGTCATTTTAAAGATTATAAAAGAGATTAATTATAATTCTGAGACTCGGGTCTGAAATAATCAGTAAAACAACTTAATTTAATAGGTCATCTCAGTTGGTGATAAGTCTTATATGTCAAAATGGTTTTAAACCCATAATAGGTGTTTAATACGCGTAAAAAGCCGTTTTAAGCGATTTCCGGGTTATACAGGAAATCTGAGTTTTCTGATCAGGTTATAAAGTCCAACATACTTCATTTATCATATAAAATCAGTAGCAATTGGATTGATGTCAAAATACTATGTAAAACTCATTTTATAAGCAAAAAGGGTATAATCGGTATTTACCGAATCAAGGCCATAACTTTAGGTTATGAGCAGGTTAAAAATAATTAAAAAAAACTTCAAAAATCCCAAAATATTATGTTACATCAGTGGGTAAAAGGGTTGGTGTCAAAAATTGGGTTTAGATAGGCTTTACGCTAATTACGCCGTTTAATTTATAAAAATCGTTCTAATTACGCTATTAAGCATAACTCCTAATCTAGACCTCCAACTGAGGTGAAACTTTAGGGACACGTTTATAAATCAGTAACAAGGATTATTGTCCTCTCATATTTCCAAAATTCTCGTTTTATGGTCAAAAGGGCATTATGGTCAACATTAAGCAGTTAACGGAAACGTGTAAACGGATTGGACAATCAACGAGCCAATCACATAGGGTTATACTATCATGTAACCTGCTCCTAAAGAAGCTCTAAGGCATAACTAAACTCATCTGAATCGGGTCAGAACTGAAGTCAAAGCAAAAGTCAAAGTTTTGCGACTTTCGGTTCCGAACCGGTTCCCCACGGGAAATTGTCGGGTCGAACATGCTTAGACATGTTCTTACATTTATTACTAAGTTATATGAGTGATAAAATAGGTTACACGCCTTCTACATTGTTAATTATGCGTTAATTTGAAAATTAAGTTTCTGTTGACTTTTTCGGATTAAGTTTGACCCGACATTTGACCTAGTTAGAGCGGGAATCAGAGGATGCTCTTTTAAGGGTTTATTGCTCACATAATTACCAACTTATGACTACCTTAAGTTTGACTAATCACTGGACCATTAGTGATTAATCGATAAGTCAAACCTCAATTACGACGATTTGACTTTTAAGCTAATAACTAAGCAAAACTCAATTAAGGAAGGTCAAGGATACTTACCAAGGTCTAATGCACGATTAGAGATGCTTGGGGAAAGGCCTTGAGCTCCAGAAATGATCAGAAGTTGAGTTGAGAATGAATGATCAAAGTGTGCAAACAATGGGGCTTTATATAGTGAGTTTGATCTCACTAGATCATGCCAAGCAATGCTATACATGTTCCCTGATCAATAACAAGTGTCCCTAGTGCCTAAGAACTAGTTGTGCTGCTCATGGTGATGAAAAATATCTATTTAAGTCGGTTAACTTGTTCATAATAGGCATCAGCCTATTTTCTGTCGCTGGGGATGACTTACGGACCGTAAGGCAGGACCTTTACGGTCCGTAAGCCTTTACCAGAAGGTAAAAATTTTTAACCTTTCAAGCTTCGAACAGGCAACTAATGTATTACGATTTTTGGGCCTCTATTATCAGTATGGGCCACATGAACATGCCCTGAATAGTTTAGACCACTTTGCCATGTTGTATAATTGTCTTGGACTTTAACGAAAAGCCATAAACGAAGGTTTGTCGTGCATATCCTCATAGGATCCCATTTCTTGCACTTTGAATCAATTATTACTAGCAATTACCGGAATTGAGTATATATCAGATGTTTATAATATAGATTAGGGTCTTGGGATTCATAACGAGGTCGTTCAGAGGTATTAATTAACATGTCGACACTTTTAAATCCTGTCATACATCTTTAACTAGATCCGGGTTTATAATACTTTTGTCTTACATGACACGTGTCGTTATTTCATTGAACACAAATTTTCGAGGTGTTACAGGAAAAATCCAATATGAAGATGACTAGTGTGACTTTATCGAGTCACATTTGCCAGGAGTGTTAACATGTTTTCAGATGTTAACAAGGATTTGAATCTTAAAAAGGTTTTACCATCATGGCCATGTCTAAAATGACATATAGGCTATGTCATACCTTTAAGATTTTCTTTTAATATTTTATTGGCAGATCAATTTAAAATGGAAATGATATTTTGATTTGCTTTATATAGTACCTGCATATGCATAATGACAAATAAGAAAACGATTCCATAAATGTCTTAAGAAGTACAATAGTTGCCCTAAACGGGACTTGATGTGCTAAAAGTGGTTTAATAAAAACAACTAAAATTAACCCTAATCTAGACACTCTAAGCTTTAAATTTATAAACTTAGACTCTCTAAAACCTAAACCACACGACCGGCAAGTGTACCGATCGATGCAATATAGCCTAAGGAAGTCCGAGTATCGAACCCAAGAGACTCTACTAAATTACGCTAATGACTCTATCTAGACTTAGACTAACACGGACTTAACTAATTGTTTATTGATTGAGGGGGGTTTCTAAAAGTCCTAATAAAATATTAAAATAATGCTAAAAGACTAGACACGAACTCGAACGAAGGCTTTGACCAGTGGTGATGAAGACTACCTAGGCTAGACGCAAGCTAAACTCAGAATGGATTTCTATTCGAAAATTTTGTGGTATGGAACCGGGATCTTTGGATACTAAACCTATTAAGACACCACTAAGCCCCTCAAACACTCTCAAGGCGATTCTTGTGGCACTACCTAGGCTGTTACGCTTACCGGTTTTCTAGATTTCCTCACAGTCCTCTAGTTTCTTGAAAGTGCCTATATAAGACGCTCTACCTCACAGCGCGAACGTCTAAAGCAACTACGGGTTTTAATCTTGGTTTAATAGACAATGGAATGTTAAGGACTTATAACCAAACCGAGACCTATTAATAACCTCGAGCCTCACAGCGACAAGTTTAGCAGAACACTTGATTTTATTAAATTACCGAATATTACTTCTAAGGTTACTTACTCGATTTTCACCCTAAAGGATTAATGATCTATTACGTGATAAAGACCGTCACCTAAATCAAGAACCCTAGCACAACCCTATTATGTGATAAAGACCGTCACCAAGGATTATACGAAGCAATAAATAGTGATAAAATAATCGTCAAGCACGCATATGCACCAAGTTAAATTCCCGAAGCTTTTACAATACAAGAAAAATCCACAACCACGCCAAAAATCGAATAAAGATCCAAACTTTATTTAACTCTTGTCATTAGCCTAGGTAGTTTATGAAGTTTAGCCGGAAAACATGATAAAAAACATAATAATCAATGTAATCAAATCTGAATTCATCTTGTAACAAAGTAAAACGAACGAAAAACAAAGAAACAAGAAGTTTAAACCCGTAATCTCTACTCCCGAGCGCTCCAAAGTGTTACCCGATGATTCCTTGCTTCCCAAGGTGCTCCAAAACCTTCAATCAGCCTTAATGGTGGTTTCAAGCTCCAAAATTCGTATGTTGATGTCTGCTCCCCTCGTGCGTCTCGTCTTTTCGTAATATGTATCCCCCCCCCCCCAAATCCATTATCATCGCCGCCTTCCCAAAACGAATTAATATGTATCTATGATAGTGGATGTTGTTGATATTTTTTGTCTCTAATTTGCGTCCAAGTCCACAGCCAATATAATGGGCTTGTAATGCCATGCGGCCCACTTTCAGAATTTTGTCCAAATTGCTTCTCTTCAAATTTTGTCAACTGACTTTTAAAACAATAATAATTCCCTTCAAATTTAGTCAATGTGATGTTCTGAAATTGTCTTTATGGATTTCTAATATTGCTCTTTTTTTTTTAACTCCAAAATTAATAATAATAATATTATTATTATTATTATTATCAATGGCAACAGCTTTCGTCTGATGGGTATCTTAGCAGCCCACACTTTATGCGGCGAATTTCCTTCAAATTTCTGGCACTCCACTCTGCCCAACTGGCTGGTCATTTCCATATTACTCGTTTTTGCTTCATTTGCACTAGTACCTGGTCCAACACAAAATAATATAATATAATACTAAAACTAAAAAGAATAGATAAAAACTAAACTAAAACTATACAATTTACACGGGATAAATATGTGTATTTTACCCTACATCAAATATCCCCACACTTAACCTTTTTTTCGTCCCCGAAAAAGAATTATGCAAAACGGAATCATAGACGAAATAATCATTCGGGACAAAAGCTTAAATTGTTTTATTAAAACTGAAACTCGTGTTAGTCGCGATTGCAAGTATATTGATCCTTTTAAACCCAACCCGGTTCCGAGCCCTTTTCATGCGATTTTAGTTCAAGTTCGGTCAATCTACCTAGGGTCTCACGCTAAGAATTGCAAGTCCACCTAGTCCCCCCTCAAGCTTATAGGACAAAAGGAACCACCACTGGGTTATTTCCGAACCGCCTTATACTAAGATCAAGAGAGTTTAAAATCAAATCTATTTTTTTTTTCTCTTCATCACTTTTTTCTCATTTTTTTTTCTTTTTTTTTTCTTTTACGAGCGTAGACGTTGCTTTCCCTAACCCAGAGGCATTCCGGCTGTAGAGTCGCTATCCCCAACTCGGATTACTTAGGCTTCGGTACTTTTTATTTATTTTGCAAGATCTATTTCACACACCCTAGAGGTAATCCGGTTGTAGAGTCGCTATCCCCAACCTAGATTACATAGGCATGCACTACTTTCATTCAGTTTCTAGCTCACTTTTTTTTCTATTTTTTCATTTTTTTTCTTTCTCAACGAGATAATGACAAGAAACTCTAACGATCTTAGCTTATAACGGCATCCCTTATACTATTTTTGGCGGTTTCAATCTCCCCACTTTCCCTAGATGAGAACCCACTAGTAGACCGACATTTAGGTATAATTAAGATCAAAGGAACCCAGAACCGAATCGAGCCTACCCGCGCATCCCAAACTAGACATAAGCTCAATTATTTTATCTCATATTATTATTATTTGAACCCGAACAAAAATCCGACTTTTCTATCATTTTCCGTTTTATATTTTGCAAACTTCTTATTTCAAAAGTCATTTTCTAATTTTTCAATTTTTTTTTTTTGGATTTTTGAAAAATTTTTAATTTTTTTTTATGACTCAAGACACACTAACTAGACACTAAACGATAGTTTCCCATCCCCACACTTAAACTTTACATTGCCCTCAATGTAAGATGGAAACCGACTCAAAAACTAAAAATAAATAAGAAATAAAAGACTAAGGGCATAAATAGAAAGGACTTAGCTGGTTAAATTCGCGCGGATGCTCCAAAACTCTCGTCCAATCCAGCTCGATCGTATAGCATTTCGGTCGCGATCGGCTTTGACACTGACTGACATGCTTGATAAATGCCTGAAATCTGATAAGCAGCTCCAAAATCACCCGAATGGAGATTGAGTACGGGTGGTACATATTCAAACCTGCATAAACAAAAACAAGCAAAAACCAAAGCAGTACCGACTCTAAACAAAAGACACAAAAACTACTAACTAAGACTCAATATACAAAAACTACAAACTACCGAAAATCCACTGAATAAATAAATTTAACAAACTCTACAAAACCTCCCCACACTTAAATTTAATCAGGAGGTTTTTCTTTGATCGGGACCCTATCTAACCCGTTTAATTCCACCCGGTCCTCAAAAATAGTTAAAAATTTATTGGTGGAATTATAAAATATTTTAAAATTTTTAAACGGGTCAGACCACCAGAATTTAAACTTACCTGGAAGGAATTGGATGTGCGACATGTAATGAGAAGACTGATCATGTTTGAAATTCAAAGGCTCCTCCTTCTTCTTCCTATATAACCCTTCGGTCCTCTTCCGTTTTTCATCTTTTCTTTTCTCTTTCCTTGCCTTCTCCCGTGGCTTTTTCTGATTTTTCAGTTTCACCTATCACTAATACCATGGGCCAGCTGTGGTGTTCTTCTTCTTCCACCACTCTCGGAGGATGATCCCCACACTTAGTCTCTTCGTCTGGGGTAGGTTTGATTACCTCTGTCAGTTCACCTTCAAGTGGGGCATCAAAGTATGTTATGTCCCCATCAGGGTCCAACACTCCTACCTCTTCATAGACTAATTCTAACTCTAAAAACTCATCATTCCTAGACGACTTAATTTCAACCTCTACAGTTTCTTCCTCTGCACCAAACATTAACCCAAGGGAGTCTCCTAAATCCACTTCCCCCTCCATCACTTTTTCTTTTTTCACTTCATCAAACATCCAACCAGTGGAATCCCCTAATTCCACTTCTTCTTCAATTACTTCTTTCTTCACTAACGACCTCTGATACGCCGCCCATTCTTCTTCGTCTATTTCATCATCAGAGTCACTCCAGTAATTAATAATTGGAACCTGTGGAACCGGAGGTGGGACTTCAGCGTCCATTTTCGTCTCCGTGACTGAAGTGATCTCTTCATCTGAACATTCTTCATATGACAGCTTTTTCCCTTCCGCATCATATGTATAACCAGTCTTTGGCTGTTCTGATATAACAAACTCTTGATCTAATATAGCAGACTGTTGATTTCTCAGAATATTATCGAACTCTGCTAGGGTTTTCTGATTATGCGCCATCATCTGGGCAAACATCTCCTCCATCCTACTCAAACTACCCTCTAAACCTCTATCGCTAGTCTGACCCTGGTTATGTTGTGGCTGCTGATACGGATCATCGTAATATGGCCGATCATCATAAAAATGCAAAAAATACCCCTGTGAAAAATATGGTTGCGGCTGCACAAAAGGGTTAGCATAATAATCTGTAGAGTACCCCGGTGAATTTGGACAATGAATAGTGAAATGGGGCCCTCCACAAATCTCACACATATTTACTAAAATCAAAATAAATAAATAAATAAATAAAAGATACGGACAATTAGACTCCTACGACTCAAACAAACGAACAAATAGCACGTATAATGTCAAACAAGTCCAAACAAAGTAATCAACGCAATCGCCAAAGAGTCCCCGGCAACGGCGCCAAAAACTTGATGTGCTAAAAGTGGTTTAATAAAAACAACTATAATTAACCCTAATCTAGACACTCTAAGCTTTAAATTTATAAACTTAGACTCTCTAAAACCTAAACCACACGACCGGCAAGTGTACCGATCGATGCAATATAGCCTAAGGAAGTCCGAGTATCGAACCCAAGAGACTCTACTAAATTACGCTAATGACTCTATCTAGACTTAGACTAACACAGACTTAACTAATTGTTTATTGATTGAGGGGGGTTTCTAAAAGTCCTAAATAAAATATTAAAATAATGCTAAAAGACTAGACACAAACTCGAACGAAGGCTTTGACCAGTGGTGATGAAGACTACCTAGGCTAGACGCAAGCTAAACTCAGAATGGATTTCTATTCGAAAATTTTGTGGTATGGAACCGGGATCTTTGGATACTAAACCTATTAAGACACCACTAAGCCCCTCAAACACTCTCAAGGCGATTCTTGTGGCACTACCTAGGCTGTTACGCTTACCGGTTTTCTAGATTTCCTCACAGTCCTCTAGTTTCTTGAAAGTGCCTATATATGACGCTCTACCTCACAGCGCGAACGTCTAAAGCAACTACGGGTTTTAATCTTGGTTTAATAGACAATGGAATGTTAAGGACTTATAACCAAACCGAGACCTATTAATAACCTCGAGCCTCACAGCGACAAGTTTAGCAGAACACTTGATTTTATTAAATTACCGAATATTACTTCTAAGGTTACTTACTCGATTTTCACCCTAAAGGATTAATGATCTATTACGTGATAAAGACCGTCACCTAAATCAAGAACCCTAGCACAACCCTATTATGTGATAAAGACCGTCACCAAGGATTATACGAAGCAATAAATAGTGATAAAATAATCGTCAAGCACGCATATGCACCAAGTTAAATTCCCGAAGCTTTTACAATACAAGAAAAATCCACAACCACGCCAAAAATCGAATAAAGATCCAAACTTTATTTAACTCTTGTCATTAGCCTAGGTAGTTTATGAAGTTTAGCCGGAAAACATGATAAAAAACATAATAATCAATGTAATCAAATCTGAATTCATCTTGTAACAAAGTAAAACGAACGAAAAACAAAGAAACAGGAAGTTTAAACCCGTAATCTCTACTCCCGAGCGCTCCAAAGTGTTACCCGATGATTCCTTGCTTCCCAAGGTGCTCCAAAACCTTCAATCAGCCTTAATGGTGGTTTCAAGCTCCAAAATTCGTATGTTGATGTCTGCTCCCCTCGTGCGTCTCGTCTTTTCGTAATATATATCCCCCCCCCCCCCCCCCCCCCCAAATCCATTATCATCGCCGCCTTCCCAAAACGAATTAATATGTATCTATGATAGTGGATGTTGTTGATATTTTTTGTCTCTAATTTGCGTCCAAGTCCACAGCCAATATAATGGGCTTGTAATGCCATGCGGCCCACTTTCAGAATTTTGTCCAAATTGCTTCTCTTCAAATTTTGTCAACTGACTTTTAACACAATAATAATTCCCTTCAAATTTAGTCAATGTGATGTTCTGAAATTGTCTTTATGGATTTCTAATATTGCTCTTTTTTTTTTTGAACTCCAAAATTAATAATAATATTATTATTATTATTATTATTATTATTATTATTATTATTATTATTATTATTATCAATGGCAACAGCTTTCGTCTGATGGGTATCTTAGCAGCCCACACTTTATGCGGCGAATTTCCTTCAAATTTCTGGCACTCCACTCTGCCCAACTGGCTGGTCATTTCCATATTACTCGTTTTTGCTTCATTTGCACCAGTACCTGGTCCAACACAAAATAATATAATATAATACTAAAACTAAAAAGAATACATAAAAACTAAACTAAAACTATACAATTTACATGGGACAAATATGTGTATTTTACCCTACATCAGGACTTAAAATAAATAACTTGTCCACGCAGGGACCAAATATGTAACACCCTTAATATTTGGACGGTATTTAATTCATAATTATATTAACTTCATACTAATCAGAGTTTACAAAAACTTTTCGTGTTTAAAGACCATACATATTTGTGATAGTACCCTAAATAAATCCAAAATAGTACATAACAAGTTTTAAGTTAACCCTTGCTAGTCAACTAACAACTAGTTTAAAGGATTCAAAACACGGTTGACAAAACCATTTACATCACGATTAAAATCTAGACAAAGTTAAGTTTGGTGCGGAAGCTTCAATATGCGTGTTCGGTTCTTGACAATGTACTTAATCACCATCCGGAAGGACCTCATCCATACCTAGAGTCAAACACTAAAAACGTTAGTTTTGACATTAATACAATACTTATAAACGAATTCCGACATCGAAAAATGTTAGATAAAAATACAATTTTTTCTGGGCTCCACCGTAACTTACGGTGTCTACCGTAAGTTACGGTAGACCCTGAAAGATTTTGGTCTGCCGTAACACAGGGATAACCTACCGTAATGTTTTTGATTTCCACCGTAATTTACGGTCTCCACCGTAATTTACGGTGGACTCTGGGATTTTGCCATTTGACTATTTTGTGAATTTCGCTCTAAACCGTATACCGTTTTAGGCTATTTCCTTCCTGTATGTCTGTAAATTCATTACGGACATGTTCGTTTTGTTATCATACCAATATTTGTCTCGCCGATCATACGGCTAAAAGTTACTATACTTGTATTTATTCGACCCATTCTAACTCTAAGTGTATATTTCAAATTTCTTATTCTTAATCCTTTTAGATGCCATTACCCAGGTTCCCGGGCTTGTACATCTTGGTGTGTTTACGTTATTCGTGGCTTCATGTTTCCTTGGAACTAAAAGCTTGTTTCCTCGGAATTCAACATTCCGTTTCAAACGACACATTTTATTGACCTCTAGTGTTTGACCCGATATCACGGGTTCGTAGACTTAAATTAACATAGCCAATTTATTGGTGTGGTACAATCCATCACCTAGCGAGATATGAAACTTTCAAGTCTCTACTCACGTGATTTCTTTACAAGCATCATTTCAACCCGTTTGGCTATCTAGTGAAGACCATCACTTTGTTAACAAGCCAAACCCAATTCCAAATCTTTATTTTGACCCATTTGATGGTCTAGTGAACTTCACCACTTTAACGACACATTAAACGCATCCATTATACTACGACATCATTTATACTCTAAAATCAAACATTTTTACATAATGTAACGAGACTAAAGTCACGCACCTTTAAAGCACACCTTTTCCATGGATATCACCTCCGGCGTGTCCACTTGACGTTCCGGATTCCTTGCCTAAAGAGTTCAATTCATAACAAGATTAGAACTCTTTCATAAGCTTTAACGCATTAATTCTTAACATATGCAAATCTGCGTTTTTTACCAACCTTTAACATTTTAACCCTCGTTTAGGCGTTTTATCAAACACCTAGCGGGTCGGATTTCTACATGATCTAAACCAATTTCATGACTTGTAATTATCATCCAAACTACTTTAATTAGTCAATTCTACACAAGTCTTAACATCAATATTTCTGAATTCATTCTTAAATGCAAATTTATGTTAGAACAAGATCATATTTTTAGGACTTATCAAGTTCTCTTCAAGTTCATTAGCCACCTACAATAGTGGTTATGAAATCTATGATTACCATGAAATCTTTTAACAAGATTTCACCTAGGGTTCATCCCTAAACACCATATCTCTTCTAATTACATACATGCAAAACACAATCAAGCTGAATTCTGATTTTTCACAATTAACCTAGAACTTGAGATGAATCAAAACACTAGAATTTCACATACCTTGTGATCCCTTCAGTGAGGTGATCACCAATTCGTGCTTAGAAATCGATTTGGACTTGATTTATGCCTTGAATTTGTGGTTTTTGTGAAGATTAGGGTTGGGTGAGAACCTCCTGTCGCCCCCCCTGTTTCTTGATCGACTAGACATCCCAAGTGGGTGTTTGGTGTAATTTTATTTCTAATTTAATTAAGTTTCAAGTTCTACACATAAGCCCCTGTACTTTCATTTAGTTTATATTTTAGGCTTTTAATTCATTCAGGTGTTTCTACAGATTCTTGGCTAACTGGGTTACTTATCCTAGTTAGCTTATTCTTGTTTATTTTATACTTTATTATTATAAAGTTTTATATTTTCGGGATGTTACAAAATACATAAATGAAATGTCCACATAGTGACTTAATTGAAAATGAAATTACAAAACAAAAAATAAATAAGGATTTTTAATAATCCTTCTTATTCTTCCCCTTAATAAGGTTTGCCAACCTTTTCAGAAAACCGCGGTGGCTCCTACGCTCTTCTTCTACCCTATGTTCCACCTCGTGCAACATCTGGAGGATTTCTTACTAAGAGCTGGAAAGACTCTTTAACTAATACCCAGGAGCTTCCAGCCCATTTCGTGTTTTACCTGCACTTCATCTTTTTGAAAAATATGTCAGTTTACACTGGTAAATACAATTAACTGACTCTTTTGAAAATTGTTTATAAAATTGGTTTGAATGCACAAGGCACAAATATTCTTTTATAACTTGGGACAATTATTTAAAATAATCTTGTATACAGATTTATATGTTTGTCGTACATTCAGGGCCCGGTTAGAAGAGCCGAGACAAGATTAATAGACACACCACTAGTATAAGCCCACAAGAAGTTTCCTCACGAGTGAGATACCGTTTTACATACGCAACTGTCAGGTGTATGCCTACACCCCGTGCTTAAGTCATGGCCATTTCAAATGAATGAGCCGAGGATATCCAGGACATGGTCATATTAACCCCCAAAGGATTTGTATCAAACAAAACCGATTAAAACGGGTTATCCCAATGATTTAACCACTAATCGATTAAATATTCAATACCCGACCAAGCAGTAATAATTTACCGTATCCCAAGCCCGTATAAGGGAAAATAAGTTAAAAGTATTTACCTGAGCTAAAAATGTAAATTATACTCAGCCGTATATATTCTAATCAGCAAGTACAGGGAGCTTTTACTGGGCTCCTAATCTGGAACGAAGGTTTTAATAACCTATTAGATTCCTAACGGCTCTTATTTAAGTTATAACTTAGACCGGTTAGTATTAAAGAAAGGTTTACGGTTCAAGACGCAAGATTAAGCGAAGACCGGATTAGAATGTGATTTAGACCCAACAAGTATGAATACTTGTATAAAATGGGTAAACTAAATACATTCTGGATTTTGAAGTAAAAATGATAAGGTTTGACCCGTTTCGGTTAATTTATGCAAACTAGTTACATAAACCGTACCGAGCGCGTATATGCATAACGGGTAACCGAATGAGTCATGTACAAGTTCCATACATTATTATGCTTAAATTAAGTTGTGATATTAGTAGGATATCTTCCATTATGCCCAAAACGAATTTAAAACAAAGTTAAGCCCCGAAAGGGTATTTTGGTCATTTTAAAGTTTATAAAAGAGGTTAAATAATAAACTGAGGTTCTGGTCTAAAAGTATCAGTAAAAACATTTATTTTATCAAGTTAATTCAGCAAGATATCATATATATGTGAGGTTTATCTTTTATGGCCAAACTATGCACCGTAGGGGCATTTTGGTCATTTCACATATACTTTTAAAGGTTAAATTTGGAAATCTGGGTTCAAGACTTATACTTACTGTTAAGGTATAAAAATTTATTTATAAAATCAGTATGTAACAATTCTTAGGCGTTAAATATGGTTTTAAACCATACTATGCGTCTAATTAGCGTAAAAGTCGGTATTTGACGATATTTAAGATGTTTATAAAATTTTGAAGTTTTGATAAGTTTCTAAAACTAAAAATATTTTATTTAACATATGACATCAGTAGGAAAAGGTTTGGTATTCAAATCATATGTTAAACTGATTTTATTAACGAAAAGGGTATTACCGTCATTTACCGAATTTATGCTAGAACTCTATCTTATGGTCAATATAAAATTTGAAAAAAAATTCCAAAAATCCCTAAATATTATATTATAACAGAGGGTAGGAAGTTTGGTGCCAAAAATTGGGTTCAAATATGATTTATACTAAAAATTCCATTTAATTAATAAAAAGCTTTAGTTTTACGATATCTTGCATAACTTTCATTCTAGACCAGAAACGGATGTCAAATTTTTAGGACATACTTATAAATCAGTAATGAAGATTTTTATCCTCTCACATTTTCAAAAATTTCGTTTTTATAACATAAAGGCAAAATGGTCAACTTTTAAGCATTTAACGGTTACATGCAATGAATTAGGATTTCTATGGAACCATGTTGTATAACCTCAGAGGGTTATACTAACCTATAATATGGTCCTAAAGGAACCCTAAGGCATAAAACTAAACTAAGCTAAATCGGGTCAGAACTGAAAGTCAAAGTAAAAGTCTACTTTTGCGACTTTCGGTTGCGAACCGAGCCTAATACTTAGAATTGTCGGGTTGAACATGCGTAAACATGTTCTTACATTATTTACCAAGTTATTTAAGTGATAAAACGTATTTTATAGCTTCTATATTATTAGTTATGAATTATTTAATATAAACTGACTCGTTTGACTTTTCTGTTTACTACTTTGTCCCGACAATTGACTAAGTAAACGTGGTAATTAGGAGGTGCCTTTTAAGGGTTTAACACCTACATAATTACCAACACATAGCCACTTTCAATTCGAATAATGGCTGGACCGTTAGTGATTAATCACAAAGTCAAAGCATCATTACGATAACTTTGACTTTCGGTCATTAAACTAATGAAATCTTAACTATAGAAGCTAAGAACACTCACAATGGTCATTAGCACGAAGATTGAACTAGAGAAAGCTTCCTAGATGATCAGGATGCTTCAGAGATCACCTGAGAGTGAAAATTTCAAATGTGCAAGTTCTAAGTGCAAACAATGGAGCTATTTATAGGAGTTTGATGGCCTTCAAGATCAATCCATCTGTTCGTAGAGGTAACCAGATGATCCCAAGTGTCCCTAGGGAAGTAAAAACCATTTGCACAGTCCCTGGTTTCGAAAACAAGCATGCAATGGCGGTGGAACAGCCTGCAACATGCAGCTGTCCATTGTTCTGTCGCTGGCAACTTCCTCGCGGCCCTCGAAGACATCAGGGGGTGGGCTTCGCGGCCCGTGACAACCCTTAATTCCGGTAAAAAGTTTGCAAAGTTTGCATTTTTAGTCCCTGGTCCATTTTAAGTTTAATTAACTTTCATTTATTGCACTTGTGACCCCCATAGTTAACTTTTAAGAGTTTTGGGTCCTAAAACAAACACCGTTAAGTTCCCGGTTAGTTATGAAATCACACGAAATGTACTTATGTGCATTGAAACTCCACGAAATCATTATCCGATATATATGGGAGTATAATGAAGCATTACAAAGCCTCGGGATCCTTAAAAGGTCACTCAGAGGTAAGAATTAACA
The DNA here is from genome assembly GCA_030545235.1 of Helianthus tuberosus. Lineage (NCBI taxonomy): Eukaryota > Viridiplantae > Streptophyta > Magnoliopsida > Asterales > Asteraceae > Helianthus > Helianthus tuberosus. Next base: position 36,481 of record JARYGA010021121.1, read on the forward strand.
TGTTAACACGTTTAACCCCTGTGCTTTGTAACTTTTGATTTTTTTAAGCACAAACGGCTTCCTGCGTCTGACAGTTTACTCATTAAAGGATATGATCATCGTGCGAAGTCAATCAGAGGCACAAGTTTGGCATGTTGACGCTTTTAGTCCTTCCACATACATCTTTACACTATTTGACAACCTTAGTCCCTCAAAGTTATCTTTTGACATTATCTAGGTTTATGACACGTGTCACCACTGTATTGGACTTGATTTTGCGAGGTGTTACACTAGAGATGACAAGAAAAAGAAATAAGTTTTTCTTTTGAACTTTAGAACAAAATGGCTTTCCCTATCTAGACTTTTGGAAGACAAAATTGGGTTCTTCGATCTGCACTTGCAGACACCCAAATCAAAGAATCAACATTTTTTTTTCACTCGATTTGCGGTTACTGCCGCTCCAATACACAAAAATCCCATAAGACGCTAAAGCATACATACCCGGAAACCTTCCTTCCTCCGGTGTTTTTTTTTCTCCATGAACCGACAACCAGCGGTCAATGCCGCCATGAAAACCTTCCTCTGGCGGTCGTATTTTTAACCGCCAACCGCTCATTATCGATTACATCATGATTTGTAGATCCTCAAATGGTGTATGGGGATTCCGTCAACGTTAATTACACGTTCTATTCTAATTTTCCATGTTCCTGGATTCCGTCAATTCGGTCGTTCCCTGCGTCTTGACTTTTTACCGGATTTTGAAGATTTTTTCTCTTCTATTGATATTACAAAGCTATATATAAAGAGATAAGTGTTATTATAGTCGTAGATCAGTTGTCTAAAATTATACTGACATTTTCTTTTGGTGGAAATTGGACCCTAGCATACAGTATATAAATGAGGGTATTTCTGTTTCATCGTGGATTCAACTTCCCACGTATATTCTGGGCCTCTACGGGCATCCCATTTTACCTTTACGATCGGCGCATTCTTTCTTCAAAGCTTCTTAACCTGTCGATCCTCGATCGACAAAGGTTTTTCAACGAACTTCAAGCTCTCGTCAATCTGCACGTCCTTATGCGACATTGTTAGCGATTCATCGGCTAGACATTTCTTTAGATTGCAGATGTGAAATAAATTATGTATTCCACTAAGTTCTTCAGGTAGATTTAGCTTGTAAGCTACAGTTCTGACACATTCGATGATCTCGAATGGTCCTATGTTCCTTGGGCTCAGCTTGCCATTTTTGCCAAAACGCATCACCCCTTTCAAGGGTGACACCTTGAGTAGCACTTTGTCACTAACTTCAAACTTTAGAGGTTTGCACCTCTTATCAGCATAACTCTTCTGCCTATCCCTGGCAGCTTTGAGACGATCACGGATTTGAACAATCTTATCCGTCATCTCTAGGACTATGTCAGGTCCTGATAGTTGGGTTTCCCCAACTTCCGCCCAACAAACGGGCGTTCTGCACTTTTTTCCATACAAGGCCTCGAAAGGCGCGGCTTGAATGCTCGAATGATAACTATTGTTGTATGAAAATTCAATCAAAGGAAGATTGTCATCCCAACTTCCACCCAAGTCAATAACACAAGCTCGTAACATATCCTCAAGCGTTTGAATCGTACGTTCGCTTTGCCCATCCATCTGAGGATGATAAGCGGTGCTGAAATTTAAACGAGTGCCTAGAGATTGCTGAAAGCTTTTCCAAAAATGAGATGTGTATCTAGTATCCCTGTCAGAGATAATAGACACTGGCACTCCGTGGAGAGATACTATCTCATCTACGTACAGCTGAGCTAGCTTATCGGAGCTGTGAGTTTCTTTAATAGGCAAGAAGTGAGCTGACTTGGTCAGCCTATCGACTATAACCCAAATCGTATCATTCCCTTGTTTCGTCCTTGGTAACTTAGTGATAAAATCCATAGTTACAATTTCCCACTTCCAAGTGGGAAGTTCAGGCTGTTGCGGTAAACCTGATGGCTTTTGATGCTCAGCCTTGACTTGTGCGCATGTCAGACACTTAGCCACATAAGTAGCTATAGATTTCTTCAAAACTATCCACCAATAATTTGCCTTCAAATCCTGGTACATCTTATCACTGTCTGGATGGACTGAATATTTTGAACTATGAGCTTCTTGGAGGATCACATCCCTAAGTCCTCCATGGATTGGAACCCAGATTCGACCATTCAATCTAAGGATTCCATCCTTTCCATAAGACAATTGATCAGCAGTTACGCCTAACTTTTCATTCGGAAAGTTAATTTCTAATACAACTTCCTTCTGTGCGGCTAACAGCCTTTCATTCAAGCTGTTTCGTAATTCGATGCTTTTGGCGTTGATCCTTATTGGTTTAATCCTTTCCTTTCTGCTTATAGCGTCAGCAACAACATTCGCCTTGCCCGGATGGTAGCGAATTTCACAATCATAGTCGTTTAACGTCTCCATCCAACGACGCTGCCTCATATTAAGATCCTTCTGGTTAAATAAGTGTTGAAGGCTTTTGTGATCTGAATAGATTATACATTTGGTTCCATAAAGATAATGCCTCCATAACTTTAGTGCAAATACAACGGCACCCAATTCCAAATCATGGGTGGTGTAGTTCTATTCGTGCACTTTTAATTGACGTGAAGCATAGGCAATAACCTTGCCTTTCTGCATAAGCACACAACCCATACCAGTGTGTGATGCGTTGCAGTACACAACAAACTCTTCAATCCCTTCTGGCAATGTCAACACAGGAGCATTGCTTAATTTCTGCTTGAGGACCTCAAAAGATTCTTGTTGCTTGGGACCCCAGTCAAACTTTACATTCTTGCGAGTTAATGAAGTTAGAGGTGCAGCAATTCTTGAAAAGTTTTCAATGAAACGTCTGTAGTAACCTGCCAAACCTAAGAAACTGCGAATCTCTGTAGGTGTTTTTGGTGCTTGCCAATTCATAATCGCCTCAATCTTAGCGGGATCCACCTGGATACCACGCTCGCTTACCACATGTCCAAGAAATTGGACTTCTCGGAGCCAAAACTCACATTTAGAGAATTTTGCGTAGAGCTTTTCTCGTTACAGAAGTTTAAGAATACACCGGAGATGCTTTTCATGATCAGCTTGACTCTTTGAATAAATAAGTATGTCATCGATAAAGATAATGACAAACTTGTCTAGATACAGCTTGCAAACGCGATTCATGAGATCCATGAATGTTGCAGGTGCATTAGTGAGTCCGAAGGGCATCACTAGGAACTCGTAGTGGCCATATCTTGTTCTGAATGCAGTCTTGTGCACATCTTCGATTTTGACCTTCAACTGATGATAACCTGACCTCAAATCAATCTTTGAAAAGTAACTTGCTCCTTGAAGCTGATCAAACAAATTGTCGATCCTGGGCAATAGATATCTGTTCTTAATCGTAACTTTGTTCAGCTCGCGATAATCAATGCATAGACGCATTGATCCATCCTTCTTCTTCACAAATAGAATAGGCGCTCCCCAAGGGGATGAGCTAGGTTGAATAAAGCCTTTCTCCAGCAAATCATCCAACTGTGTTCTTAATTCCTCCATCTCTGTCGGTGCCAGCCGATAAGGAGCTCGAGCTACAGGGGCTGCTCCTGGGATAATATCGATCCTGAATTCCACTTGTATGTCTGGGGGTAAACCAGGTAACTCTTCAGGATAAACGTCTAGATAATCAGAAATAACATGAATGTCTTCGATCTTTGGCTTTGGCTCGTCTATAGTCACCTGTGCCATGTAAATGACCCAACCTTTCTTTAAACACTTCGATGCCTTAAGCATAGATACTTGCTTAGGCAATCCATACTATGTATCTCCTTGAATTATAAGTGGTTCACCATAAGGAGTCTTGATAATCACTTGCTTTTTATCACATACAATTTGGGCTTGGTTAGAAGATAACCAATCCATGCCTATCACTATATCAAATCCAGCCAATTTCAACGGAAGCAAAGTCAGTGGAAAAGAGTGATTCCTAATGGATATGAAACATTCATCTAATATTGTTGAAGCAGTCTCTATGGTACCATCGGCCAATTCTACTTCATATTTTATGCTTAGAGTTTTAACAGGCAGATTTAACAAGTTACAAAATTTATTGTCTACAAAAGACTTATCTGCACCAGAATCAAATAAAACTCTAGCATATACATCATTGATGAGGAATGTACCTGTTATAACATTATCATTCTGAACTGCTTCTTGAGCATTCATCTGTAAGACTCGAGCATTACTCTTCTTGGCCTCTTCAGGCTTCTTTGCAAATTTGGGGCAATTAGTCTTTATGTGCCCCTTCTCGTTGCAACCATAACAGGTTGCATCCTTCATTTTCTTGCAATCCAAAGTTCTATGCTCTTTGGACTTGCAGATCCCACAAACTTTAGGTTGTGAATGCGATTGCGACTGTGATTCGAATCTGCACTTTCCAAAATGGTGTTTCTTGCAGACTTTACACTTGGGCTTCTCCCCTGATTGCTGGGTATCCTTTTTAAACCCAGAACCCTTCTTATGCTCAGAGTTCCCTTTTCGTTTCTTATCGGAGGGATGAGAACTCTCATCCTCCCGTTTCCGCTTTCCTTCATCAGAAGCTTTAATCGACCTTTGTCTAATCGCATCGAGTGTGAGAGATAAAGATAAATCCCCCACGGACCTAAAGGTGGTAGGCCTGGAAGCTTTAACGTTTCCTTTTATTTCTGGGGCCAGGCCTCCAATGAAGCGCGCTAGGCACTAGGTTCAGGTGTAACCAAATAGGGAACAAGTCTGGACATAGTGTTAAAGCTCGTAAGATAAGCTTGGCAATCCAAATTCTTCATGACCAGAGTCAAGAAGTCTGTTTCAATCTTTTCTACCTCATGTTGAGGACAAAAGTTTTCCTTGATCAATGCCACAAATTGTTCCCACGACAAATTTTCCCTGTGGCTTAAACCAACGATCTCCACCAGGCCAATGCTTCTCCTTTAAACGATTGTGAAACAAACTTCACAATATCCGACTCTGCACATCCACTGATATCAACCACAGTATCCATCTCATCTAGCTATGTCATACAATCAATGGCTCCTTTTTCTCCTGTGAAGTCCCTTGGCTTGCAAGAGACGAAGTATTTGTAAGAACAAGTCTTAACACGTGGTTCCTGATTAAGCATAATTTGCTTGGATGGGAGACTCCTCTGATTTGACGAGTGACGCGAATTGTCTTTATTTGACTCATGTGTTTTTGAAGGGGGCTTACTTTGAGCCACAGATAGAGTCTTCGAGCGAGCATTACTTGGTTCCTTGAACTGTCTGTCAATGGCTCTAGTAACAGCATTGTCTATCAATGCTTGTAGGTCTGCACCAGCTACATTTATTCTGGTGTTATCATTTCTCTCCCTTGGGTGACTATTAACCTCTTCTGATTCAGACATGCTGAAGCTTGATTGCTATAAAACAGTTGACAATAATTTGTTCAGAGGTTTATTATGGAATCATCATTTTTGACGATTCATTAACCATGGTAAATATAAACCATATTTGGTTAATTTGATAATCATATTTATTTAAATTATAATTAATCCCAGTTATAAATTATCAAGGATATTTAAGTGGCACAAAAAGCCTAGTCACGAGGATAGTTTTAATTCATAAGCCATGTTCTCGTAGGATCGGGGCATTAAGGTTTGAACATAGTTCATCGCCTTTGCTGACAGGGAGTCATAGACCACCACTGTCATTTGTCTTATAGGACAATAAGTGTGGCCCGTAGGCACTTCATCACTAATGGATGTTTATAATGTGATCAGGTAAGAATAAGGAATTGGAAAAATCCAATATGAAGATGACTAGTGTGACTTTATCGAGTCACATTTGCCAGGAGTGTTAACATGTTTTCAGATGTTAACAAGGATTTGAATCTTAAAAAGGTTTTACCATCATGTCCATGTCTAAAATGACATATAGGCTAGGTCATACCTTTAAGATTTTCTTTTAATATTTTATTGGCAGATCAATTT
>JARYGA010021122.1:0-18549 GCA_030545235.1 Helianthus tuberosus
TGTGTGTCCAATTTGTTCTTTAAACATCATATTAACTAACCTTTGGTATGTAGCACATTCATTTCTTAGTCCAAAAGGCATAACAGTATAACAATACATACCAGTAGGGGTCATAAAGGTTGTATCCTCTTGATCAGATGGTTCCATCTGAATTTGCTGAAATCCAGATGAAGCATCCATAAAAGTTAACAACTCATGACACGCTGTAGCATCCACCATAGAGTTAATGTGGGGTAATGGGAAAAGATCCTTGGGACATGCCTTATTTAAGTCAGTAAAGTTGACATATACCATCCACTTTCCATTTTTCTTTTGAACAACCACATTGTATAACCATCTTGGATACTTTACCTCTCTAATCATACCTACTTTGAGAAGATTCTCTACCTCGTCTTGGATGATGGCATTTCTTTCAGGTGCAAACTTTCTCCTTTTCTGATGTATGGGCTTTTTCAATGCCAAGTTTATGAGTAATGACATCCTTAGAAATACCTGCCATGTCTTCATGTTTCTAGGCGAAGGTAGCTTTTCTTCTTTTTAAGAAGGATACCAAATCCTGTTCAATGGTATCGAGTATCTCGGATACTAACAAAACTTTGGATTCAGGATCCTGAGGATCCATCAGGATATCTTTGACATCTTGTTCTCTTGCCTCCAAAACATATCTTGGAGGATACTTTAATTGCTATGCTCCCCTAGGTACGAGGCTGGCTTCATTGATGAGGTGTAACAATTCTTGGCTTCTTGTTGATCACTCTCTATCTTCACCACACCCCATCGAATAGGGAGTTTAACACACTGATGATATGTAGATGAAACTGATTTCATATCATGTATCCATGGCCTGCCAAGGATAACATTGCAACAAGATAAGCAATATATGACACAAAATTTTTGAATAGAATTTACTCCCTCATTGTAAATAGGAAGTTTGATGTCCCCCAATGTATTCTTGGTTTCCCCACTGAATCCCACAAGAACTGATGATCTTGGGATGATTTCTGATTAAGGAATGTTCATCTTTTTGAGGACATCAAGTTGAATAATGTTCACTGAGCTTCCTCCATCTATGAGAATCATGCGAACAAAATGGTTAGAAATGAACAATGTAATAACAAGACCATCATGATGAGGATACTGAATATCTACGCTTTCGTCCTCATCAAAGGATATGACTTTATCCTGTGTAAGGATTAAGGTTCAAATAGGCCTATCCCCATTCTCCAATTTTGTCTCTTTGGCATGCCTTTTAGCTGCTGAAAAGGAAGTGCCACATATATCTATCCACCAGAGATAATGTTGATGATTTGGGCATCAGCTGGAGGAGCAGGAGCCCTTTCTGGAGTGTTTTCAGGATCCTGGATCCTTGACTTTTTTCTTCCGAATAGCTCCTTCAAATGTCCTTTGCTTAACAAGTAACCAATCTCTATCCTGAGTGCTATGCATTCATCAGTGAGATGACCGAAATCTTCATGATAGGCACACCATTTGGATTTATCCTTTGTAGCAGTTGGCTTATCATTCTTTCTGGGCCATCTAGTTTTTCACCTAAATTCTGCATGGCAAGGATTAGTTCATTGTTATCAACAGCAAAGCAATATTCAGAAATGGGTGGATAATCTTTATCATCCTCTTCTTGCTCCACAGCATGCACATTTTGATTATCAGACTTATTGTATGATTTTGATTTGTTGTTCTTGAAATAGGATCCTTGTTTTTCCTGTTTTGAGGATCCTGATAGTCTCTCCTGGATCCTTTTGTCATCCTCTAAACGGATGAACCTAAGGGCCCTGGTTCTTACTTCATCAAGGTTCCTATAAGGTGTTATCACAAGATCATCATAGAATTGTGAATCCTTTAGAAAAACCATTTTAAAAGCTTCCACAACTGTTGTAATATCTAAATTGGGAATTTCTAAGGATTCTCAACTGAATTTAGTTATGTAATCCCTTAGTGATTCATTATTACCTTGAGTTACCCTATATAAGTCACTAGTTAAACGTTCAAATCTTTTACTACATGAAAATTGGCTATTGAACAAGTTAACTAGATTAGCAAATGAAGTAATAGAGTAAGGAGGAAGACTTAGCAGCCATTTAAGAGCTGATCCTGTTAGTGTGGATCCGAAACCCTTGCATAGACATGCTTCTTTTAACCTTTCAGGAATGGGGTTTGTTAGGAAACTTTATTGTATTTGTTGTTAACAATAGTTTAAGTTACTTAGAAATAATTCCGTCAACACGAACCGACCAACGAACCGTCCCAGAAGCACTAAATATTGAAACTTCTAATTCTTTGATGAAAGATCATGACAAGGTTTCAAGACTTCAAAATGTCAGCGGGACATTATGGAGTATACAAGAGACAAGGTCAAAGAATTGTGTTAATAAGATAATAAATCTTATTAACACATTACATATTTTCTATGAAAAGACTTCCTTATTTCACCAGAAAGAAAAAAGATTCCTTTTGGAATCTTTAGCAAAGCATTCACCAGAAAAAGAAAAAAGATTCCTTTTGGAATCTTTAGCTTTTTCATCAGAAAATAAATATCTCAAAATGTGAAAAGCTTTCACATAAAAGAAAAGGAAAATATTAATATGTGGATAGCTTCAACAGAAAAGAAAGAAGCTAGTTGGTGACAAAAAGAAGATAAGCCACTGATGGTCACACATACCAACTTCCAATCAAACAATCACATTTGAGATAGGATAAGAAAATTCTCTATATATACATAATTCCTACGAAGGAATTAAGTGTGTCTTGTAAAGTTATATTTCATATAGAGTTTTTCATGAGAGTTTACCCCCTGGTTTGGCCTAGGGGGTGACATTTAGATTCGAGTTTATTCTCGGATCGACCCCATCTTCTTTGTTTAATAAGAATTAACCATTGAAGATATATCACTCTCATTGTCTCTATTTTTTATTTTTCGAATGTTTATATACTTCACAAATACCCGTTTCAACGAGCGAAGAAAGTTGCACCGTTCGTACAGGGGCGCCATAGGGGACCAACAAGTGGTATCAGAGCAGATTGGATAAATTATTTCCAAGATCCCTTGCTCCTGTAAGAGAGACGTATATTCTTGATCTGTTAAAGGTACAAATAATTTTTGTTGCAGATCCAAAAAAAAAAAAAAGTATGTAGTACAATTATTTTTTTCTCTGTTATTTTCATTACTATTGCTTTGATTACTATTATTATTATCTATTAGTATTTTTTTTTTGTATAAAAAGTGGTGTAGAAAAAGGATATACAAATACAAAAAAAAGGAGTTAAACAAAGATAAATGAATTTTAGTTTATCAGAAAGAAAAATTTTGACATCTAAAAAGAAAGTTTCTGATAAAATAAAGTTTATTTGTATCTTATCTGATGAAATAACTCCAAATTCTGGTTAGTTAATCTTCAAAAAATTAAAGGAATGATAAAAAGAGATTTAAAAAAAAAACTGTGTATAACTTTAGAAAACATACTCATGACTATTATCTTTTATAAAGTTTTCACAAAAATATTCCAGAAAAATATGTGTAATTAATATCTTTTTTCTCTACTTATTCCCTCTCATCTCATTAAAAAAAAACAGATTTTCTGATGTATTCGTCAGATTTTCTGGTAAAAATCTCAGATTTCTGATGAGGTTATCAGAATTTCTGATGATGTCATCTGATTTTTCCTTAAAAAAAAATTCAGATTTCTGATTTATTATCAGATTTTCATCAGATTCCATTAGAAAATTCTGTTAAAATAAAATAAAATAAAGTAAAATAAAAAACTTTTTTCAGATTTTCTGATTATTTCATCCGAAATTCATCAGCATTTATCAGAAAACATCAGATTTTCTGTTAAAAACAAAAAAAAATAAAAAAAAAAAGTTTTTCAGATTTTCTGATTATTTCATCAAAAATTCATCAGAATTTATCAGAAAACATCAGATTTTCTGTTAAAAAAAATGTTTTTTTCCGGTTTTATTAGAAATTTCATCAGATTTATCAGAAATTCTGATCCCAAAAAAAAAAAAAAAACCTCGACGGTTCAAGATCATTTTTTATAGCTTGCATGATTTGTTAATTTTTTGAAGCCTCATCAATCGACAGCCTAAACACTTATCTTATATTGGATAGAAGATACTTGTATCCTATTTGGACCCAGTATACAAGATATAATGCTTACATTTAGGTGGAATTAAAATCGAGGTGAAGAATTATAACGTCAAATGAAATATAATCAGATGATCATCCATAAAAAGTCGGATGTTTGCCAAATAAACTTTCATGCCAATGAAGATACAGTCAACGAATATCACTAAAAAGATGCCTACATGATAACGTGCCAAGAGAAAAGACAGATACATCTTCATAAAGTTTATTTGTTATTTCTAAGTATAAATATATTGTTTGTATTTTTAATGTTAGGAAACTTTATTTTATTTGTTGTTAAAAATAGTTTAAGTTACTTAAACATCATATTAACTAACCTTTGGTATGTAGCACATTCATTTCTTAGTCCAAAAGGCATAACAATATAACAATAGATACCAGTAGGGGTCATAAAGGTTGTATCCTCTTGATCAGATGGTTCCATCTGAATTTGCTGAAATCCAGATGAAGCATCCATAAAAGTTAACAACTCATGACACGCTATAGCATCCACCATAGAGTCAATGTGGGGTAATGGGAAAAGATCCTTGGGACATGCCTTATTTAAATCAGTAAAGTTGACATATACCCTCCACTTTCCATTTTTCTTTTGAACAACCACATTGTATAACCATCTTGGATACTTTACCTCCCTAATCATACCTGCTTTGAGAAGTTTCTCTACCTCCTCTTGGATGATGGCATTTCTTTTAGGTGCAAACTTTCTCCTTTTCTGATGTATGGGCTTTTTCAATGCCAAGTTTATGAGTAATGACATCCTTAGAAATACCTGCCATGTCTTCATGTTTCCAGGAGAAGGTAGCTTTTCTTCTTTTTAAGAAGGATACCAAATCCTGTTCAATGGTATCGAGTATCTCGGATACTATAAAAACTTTGGATTCAGGATCCTGAGGATCCATCAGGATATCTTTGACATCTTGTTCTCCTGTCTCTAAAACATCTCTTGGAGGATACTTTAATTGCTATGCTCCCCTAGGTACGAGGCTGGCTTCATTGATGACATGTAACAATTCTTGGCTTCTTGTTGATCACTCTCTATCTTCACCACACCCCATGGAATAGGGAGTTTAACACACTGATGATATGTAGATGAAACTGATTTCATATAATGTATCCATGGCCTGCCAAGGATAACATTGCAACAAGATAAACAATATATGACACAAAATTTTTGAATAGAATTTACTCCCTCAATGTAAATAGGAAGTTTGATGTCCCCCAATGTATTCTTGGTTTCCCCACTGAATCCCACAAGAACTGATGATCTTGGGATGATTTCTGATTAAGGAATGTTCATATTTTTGAGGACATCAAGTTGAATAATGTTCACTGTGCTTCCTCTATCTATAAGAATCATGCGAACAAAATGGTTAGAAATGAACAATGTAATAACAAGACCATCATGATGAGGATACTGAATATCTACGCGGTCGTCCTTATCAAAGGATATGACTTTATCCTGTGTAAGGATTGAGGTTCAAATAGGCCTATCCCCATTCTCCAATTTTGTCTCTTTGGCATGCCTTTTAGCTGCTGAAAAGGAAGTGCCACATATATCTATCCACCAGAGATAAAGTTGATGATTTGGGCATCAGCTGGAGGAGCAGGAGCCCTTTCTGGAGTGTTTTCAGGATCCTGGATCCTTGACTTTTTTTCTTCCGAATAGCTCCTTCAAATGTCCTTTGCTTAACAAGTAACCAATCTCTATCCTGAGTGCTATGCATTCATCAGTGAGATGACCGAAATCTTCATGATAGGCACACCATTTGGATTTATCCTTTGTAGCAGTTGGCTTATCATTCTTTCTGGGCCATCTAGCTTTTTCACCTAAATTCTGCATGGCAAGGATTAGTTCATTGTTATCAACAGCAAAGCAATATTCAGAAATGGGTGGATAATCTTTATCATCCTCTTCTTGCTCCACAACATGCACATTTTGATTATCAGACTTATTGTATGATTTTGATTTGTTGTTCTTGAAATAGGATCCTTGTTTTTCCTGTTTTGAGGAGGCTGACAGTCTCTCCTGGATCCTTTTGTCATCCTCTAAACGGATGAACCTAAGGGCCCTGGTTCTTACTTCATCAAGGTTCCTGCAAGGTGTCATCACAAGATCATCATAGAATTGTGAATCCTTTAGCAAACCCATTTTAAAAGCTTCCACAACTGTTGCAATATCTAAATTGGGAATTTCTAAGGATTCTCAACTGAATTTAGTTATGTAATCCCTTAGTGATTCATTATTACCTTGAGTTACCCTATATAAGTCACTAGTTAAACGTTCAAATCTTCTACTACATGAAAATTGGCTATTGAACAAGTTAACTAGATTAGCAAATGAAGTAATGGAGTAAGGAGGAAGACTTAGCAGCCATTTAAGAGCTGATCCTGTTAGTGTGGATCCGAAACCCTTGCATAGACATGCTTCTTTTAACCTTTCAGGAACGGGGTTTGTTAGGAAACTTTATTGTATTTGTTGTTAAAAATAGTTTAAGTTACTTAGAAATAAATCCGTCAACACGAACCGACCGACGAACCGTCCCAGAAGCACTAAATATTGAAACTTCTAATTCTTTGATGAAAGATCATGACAAGGTTTCAAGACTTCAAAATGTCAGCGGGACATTATGGAGTATACAAGAGACAAGGTCAAAGAATTGTGTTAATAAGATAATTAATCTTATTAACACATTACATATTTTCTATGAAAAGACTTCCTTATTTCACCAGAAAGAAAAAAGATTCCTTTTGGAATCTTTAGCAAAGCATTCACCAGAAAAAGGAAAAAGACTCCTTTTGGAATCTTTAGCTTTTTCATTAGAAAATAAATATCTCAAAATGTGAAAAGCTTTCACATAAAAGAAAAGGAAATTATTAATATGTGGATAGCTTCAACAGAAAAGAAAGAAGCAAGTTGGTGACAAAAAGAAGATAAGCCACTTATGGGCACACATACCAACTTCCAATCAACCAATCACATTTGAGATAGGATAAGAAAATTCTCTATATATACATAATTCCTACGAAGGAATTAAGTGTGTCTTGTAAAGTTATATTTCGTATAGAGTTTTTCATGAGAGTTTACCCCCTGGTTTGGCCTAGGGGGTTCCTGCACAAAGCCGTGGTTAGTATTATAAGATGTATTTAAAGTGTTACCTCCTGATTGATTCGTGACTGGGATTCCTGATGTGAATCCACATTTATGTGATTCTGGTATGATCGAGGGACCAGGTGAAGCAATAGTTTGCATGGGGATGAAGGCTCTCAAATGAATCTCTAAGCTTCTGTGTTGTAGACTCCTTAAGGATCCTTGATCCTGAAAGATATTGGATCCTTGATACACCAAAGCTGGAGGTCTTGGAGGATACTTCATGGATCCGTGAGCCTGTGATGAGGATCCCTGAACCTGAGCTGAGGATCTTGGATACTGAGAGTAGGATCCTTGAACTGATTGCGTCCCCATGTATCCTCCCGAACTAGAGGAGAATCCTTGATGCTGAAAGGAGGATCCTTGAGGCTGAAGAGAGGATCCTGAAGGTTGGAAGTAGGATCCTTGAGCCTGTGTCATTGCCGATGATCCATAGTGCATACTCGATGATCCACCCTGATACTGGACACCTGATGCTGTGGAATGCTGGGTAGTTGTGACTGGAGTATCGAAATTCAGTGATCTAGGCACCAATGGAGAGTGATCCTCCGCTGATCTATTCAATTTCTTGATTTTATCAATCTCACAAAGGATCCTATCATTAGTTTTGTCCTGTTGTTGCATGTAATCCTTCATCTGCAAAATCAAAGAATAAAGATCGTTGTTAGTAGGACTAGAAGAAACAACAGTAGTTGCTTTGGTGAAAACGGGGGTTGTCTTCTTCGCAGCATTCTCAGCATTCTTCTAGGATCCAGAAGGAATAGGAGGCAAAGGTGGAATGCCCTGTGAAGAGGTGATCACCGGCATGGAGCTTGAAGTGTTCTTTGCATGAGAAGCTATCTGGTTAAAGGTAATGAACTGAAATAAATAAAATGAACATGATTTTTCAAGAATGAAGCACCGATTGCCCCACGGTGGGCGCCAAACTGTTTTGGTCAAAAATCACACAAGGATAATGTAACCAAATCGGATTTTTGTGAGGTTTGTTGCTTAGTTAATTGGAAAAAAGTATGAACAACAAATATATGAAATGAGCGATGAACACAAGGATTTATACGAGTAAAAAGCCCTTGATCAATGAATGATCTCTGGCATAAAAAACCTCGGGTGATGGAAACTACCGATCACCAACTATATAAAACAAAGAAAGTTTACAAATTGGGATGATAACAAGCTTGGTACAAGGATCACTAGTGTGTTAATGTGTAATTGTAGATAGTTTAAGTGTTCTGCGAGAGAGTGTTCATGTGTTGCTATATATATCACTATCAAGCTTGTATCCCCTTTTAAAAATAGAAATAAAACTAGCTAACAAACTATCTGCAAATGGTGCAAGCTCCCCACGATCACCATAACGGTCGAAGACTCCTTGCACGTGCAGAATTACCAAGCATATTCTCCTAGAATCTCGGTTCTATCGGTTTTGAGTGCAAGAGTGTAAAGATTTGAAAGAAGCTTAAATCGGTTTTGAAAATGTTTAGATTTAGGTGAAATCAGTGTTTAAACATGTTGAAATCTCTTAGATCTGAGTTGTTCCTGGTAAGATGATGTCATACTTTAAAGTTCAAAAGAACTCCTTGATGACATCACCTTTGAACACCCCAAATCAGCAAATTTCATGGTGAAATGGTGAGATTTGATGGTGGAAATGATGAAGAAGTTTGTGTAGATCAAAGAAGTACAAGATTTGAGCGGAAAACTTACAAGAATCGCGAGGAATCGAGAGAAAATAGGGCTGGAACATGCTGGTCGAACGAGAGCTGTCACATCACATGAACAGTGATGTGACAGGTGGTATTTATAGGAGAGATGGTGAGAAAGGCGGTGCAAGAAGACAGATCGAAGGGCAGTCCGATCGGATTGCCATCCGGACGGATGACCATTCGATCGAATGGTCATTCGATCGAAGGGCTGCATTGGTTAGTTTCCGACCTTCCGTTTCATGCGCTGAGCGTTGCGAGTAAGCGATGCGATAGTATGAACCAATAGTTACACAAATAACCTAACTAACATACATTATAAAAGTAAACCTCAAATCTCGAGTTCACGATGAGATTGCGTTGCGATAGAGTTGCGATTGCATTTTTGAATAATCACCACAAACATAAATAAAAATGCACAAGTAACACATAAGTAGCACACACACGTAAAACAATAACCAGAACTCATAATTCGAGTTGCGATGCGATAGAGATTGCGATAGCGTTAAATAGATTAGCGATAAACTGCGATTGTTGCATTTACTCCACATAATACAACTAAAGTAACCTAGATAAATAGTATCGATTATCGGGTCAAAGAGTACAATCAATAATTAAGCAAGGAGTGACAGATCGCATTTAGCAATCTTTTCTTCCTTTAACTTTGACTTTGACTTTGACTTTTATTTTGACTTTAAAATGTGGGTAGTTACAACTTAAACACTCTTAGCGATGATACAATTATTGTACCACAATCGATCAACATCTGAAGTTGTACTCATTTTCATTTTCATTGTCTAATATAGTTGGTGGTTGATAGTTTTCACCACCCGAGGTTTTTATGTCGGCGATCTACTAGTGATCAAGGGCTTTTCCTCGTATAAATCGTCGTCCATTAGCTATATTTTATGTTCATTGTTTGTTTTGATTAATTAAGAACTCTACCTCATAAACAAATTTGGTTACATTATCCTTAAATATATTTTTGACCAAAACAATTTGGCGCTCACCGTGGGGCAAGTGGTGCTTCAATTCTAAAATTTTCTATCCATTTCAGCCTATTTTCATCAATTCCATAACACTATGGCCTCTCAAGGAAAGTCTGTTTCAACTGCCATGCCAATGAACAGCTTGTCACAAAGCTCCATGTCGTTGCCTCCTATTCCCCCGCAATTCAAGAAGAATAATGAAACTGCTCAGAAGAAGACATCTTCTGTCTTCCAAGGATCCAAGACTTTTGCTACTTCCTACTCTATAAATACTGACAATGATATTTTTGTTTTGTATTCGCTTATGAAAAGCTACATGGAGCAGCAGAACAAGGCTAATCAAAAGATCATGTGTGAGATCGAAGATATCAAGAAACAAAAGACGCCAGTAGAGGATCAGTCTTCATTGATGCCTAGAGTGCTAGATTACGTCACCCCAGCATCAACAACTCAACAATCCAAAGGATCCTCCTTCCAACCGCAAGGATCCTTTATCCTTTAACAAGGATCTCTAGGGATGTCTCAGCCTCAAGGATCTTCCCTCCGTTCAGAAGAATATGTGGAGATGTTCCAGCATCAAGGATCCTATTTCCATCAACAAGGATCCTCAACTTGATTTCAAGGATCTATGCATTACCCAACAAGACCTTCAACACAGACCATTCCTGGGTCCAGTGTTTTCCAGGATCAAGGATCCTTAGGGAGACAACCAATGAGAAGCTCTTAAGTCCATGAAGGGGATTTCATCCCCATGTAGACCATTGCTTCTTCTGGTCCTACTATGATGGCATACATGTCTTATCCTAGATACTCTTCTGGGATACCACATTTGAGTCAACCATGAGGTAACAACTTCAATAAATGGCTATGTGTAGGATACATGCATCAATCAGCCCATGGCTAGGGAATTACAAAAGCTTAAGGATATGATATCTATTGTCCAAGGGGTAGTCAAACCTATTCCTAAGATTCGAGATGGAAGCCATAAGATATCTCGTTTTGCTCCACCAATATGCAACACAGAGATACCCAAGCGCTTACAAACCCCCAACATGAAGTTGTATGTTGTTACAACGAACCCGGAGGAGCATGTAGACCAATACAGAGAAAGGATGGAGATAAACCCCATCCATGAGACACTAAAAGAAGCTTGCCTATGCAAGGGTTTCGGGTCCACACTTACCGGATCTGCATTAAAATGGCAGCTAAGTCTTCCTCCTTACTCTATTACATCGTTTTTGCACTTAGTTAATCTGTTTAATAATCAATTTTCTTGTAGTAGGACATTTGAAAGGTTAACTAGTGGCTTGTATAGAATTACCTAAGCTTGTGACGAATCCCGTAGGGACTATGTCACTAAGTTCGGGAGAGAATACTTAGAGATCCCAAACCATGATATTGCAACTGTTGTAGAAGCATTCATGATGGGATTGCAAAAGGATTCTCCCTTTTATGATGATCTTGTAATGACTCCATGTAGGAATTTAGATGAAGTCAGAAATAGAGCCTTGAGGTTCATCAAGCTAGAAGATGATAAGAGAATCCAAGATAGGCTCAGTGGTTCTATGCAACATGAGCACTATGACAAGAAACAAGGATCCTTCTGTAAGAATAATAGATACAAGCCATATTCGAAAACAGATAACCAAAATGTCCACGCGATGGAACAAGACGAGGACGAAGAAGAATATCCTAAGATATCTGAATATTCTTCCTCCGTTGATACTAGTGAACTAATTCTTTCTTTGTAGAATTTAGGTGAGAAGGCAAGATGGCCAAGGAATAACGATAAGTCCAACTTCCTTCAAGGATAAATCCAAATGGTGTGCATACCATGAGATTTTCGGGCATTTAATAGATGAATGCATTTCATTAAAGAGAGAGATAGGCTACCTTCTCAGCAAAGGTCATTTGAAAGAATGGTTGGGTAGAAAGAAATTAAGGACCTAGGATCCTGAGAATGTACAAGAAAGGGCTGCTCCACCTCCAGTAGATGCTCAAGTGATTAACTTCATTTCTGGAGGATCGGATATCTGTGGCACTTCTTTCTTGGCAGCTAAGAGACATGCTAAGGAGACCAAATTGGAGAATGGTGACAAAACCTATCAGAACTTCCACGTTGACTGATCAAAAAATAATATCCTTTGATGAGGTTGATAGAGTCAAGATCCAGGATCCTCATAATGATGGTTTGGTTATAACACTATTTATTGCTTACCATTTTGTTCGCAGGATTCTCATAGATGGAGAAAGCTCTGTGAACATCATTCAACTTGATGTACTTAAGAAAATGAACATCCTAGAATCCAAAATTATTCCAAGATCCTTAGTACTTGTTGGATTCAATGGTGAAACCAAGAATATGCTAGGGGACATCAAACTTCCAATATATATATATATATATAGAGGGAGCTAATTCTATCCAAAAGATAGTTTATCCTATTGTAACGTGATTCTTGGCAGGCCCTGGATACATGAAATGAAGGTTGTTCCTTCAACATATCATCAGTGTGTGAAGCTACCAACTCCTTGGGGAGTGGTAAAGATAGATAGTGACCAGTAGGAAGCCAAAAATTGCTACACATGGTCGATGAAGCCAGCTTCAAAAACAAGAGCAGCATAGCAATTACAGAAACCTCCAACAGACGTAATGGAGGCAAGGGAACATGATATCAAAGAGATAATTTTGGAATCTGAGGATCCAAACATTAAGGTGTGCATAAGATCAGGGATCCTTGATACCATAGAGCAAGATCTCATATCCTTCCTCAGAAGAAGAAAATCAACCTTTGCATGGAAGCATGAAGACATGACATGAATTTCCAAAGACATCATTACACATAAATTAGGTATAGACAAATCTTTCAGGCCTATCCACCAGAAATGGAGGAAATTTACACCTGAGAGAAATGCTATTATACAAGAAGAGGTAAATAAACTCCTAAAATCAGGTATGATTAGGGGAGTAAAATATCCAAGATGGTTCCAATGTAGTGGTAGTGCAAAAGAAAAATGAAAGTGGAGGTTATGTATCTATTTTACTGCCTTAAACACGGCATGTCCCAAGGATGCTTTCCCACTCCCACACATTGACTCCATGGTGGATGCAACCGCTAGTCATGAATTACTCACTTTTATAAATGCTTCATCTAGATTTCAACAAATACAGATGGAAGCAACTGATCAAGAGGACACTGCATTCATGACCCCTATTGGTATCTATTGTTATATTGCTATGCAATTTGAACTAAGAAATGCAGGTGCAACATATCAAAGAAAGGTTAACATGATGTTCAAAGACCAGCTTGGAGATACCATGGAGGTCTACATAAATGACATGGTAGTCAAGTCAAAGAAGGTAGAGGATCACCTCAAGGATCTTGAAATTGCATTCAACATACTTGATCGGTACAATATGAAGTTGAATCCTTCAAAATGCCACTTTGGTGTCAAAGCTGGAAAGTTCCTCGGCTACATGGTGACCAAGAGAGGATTAGAAGCCAGTCCCGAACAGATAAAGGCCACTGGGAACATAAAATCTTCAACGAGTGCAAAGGATGTCCAAAGGATAACTGGAAGGATCCCAACTTTAAACATGTTCATCTCAAAGTATTCAGAAAAGTGCAAGGATTTCTTTGACATCTTGAGAAAGAATACGAATTTTGAATGGACCAAGAATCATGAAGCTGCACTTAAAGCTCTAAAGGATTATCTATCCTTAGTACCACCCTTGATGAAACAAGTGGGAGGTGAACTCTTATCCTTATACCTAGTTATCTCAGGTAATGTTGTAAGTGCAGTATTAGTTAAGGATCATGAAGGCCAACAACACCTTTTTTACTATGTAAGTAAGAGTCTTCTTGATGCTGAAGCCGGGTATTATCATTTAGAAAAATTAATTCTCGTATTAATTATGGCTTCAACTAAATTAAGACAATATTTTGAAACTAATACTATTATTGTTAAAACTAAGTTTCCAATTAAGAATGTTCTTAGGAAACCATAAATGTCAGGTAGGATGGCAAAGTGGGTAGTAAAACTCAGTGCTTATGATATAAGATATGAGCCCAAGACCACCACCAAATCACAAGCACTTGCTGACTTTGTGGCAGATTTTAGTAGTGACTTACAGAAAGACGCTGACCTGGAGGTTCAACAACTTGGAGAAACTAAGGATCCTTGGATACTCTTCACTGATGGAGCCTCAAATGTTTAAGTAACTGGATTAGGCATACTACTAAAATCCCATAGGGGGACATAATACCCCTTGAGAGGCCATAGTGTTATGGAATTGATAAAAATAGGCTGAAATGGATAGAAGATTTTAGAATTGAAGCACCACTTGCCCCACAGTGGGCGCCAAATTGTTTTGGTCAAAAATCTGTTTAAGGATAATGTAACCAAAGTTGTTTGTGAGGTAGAGCTCTTGATTAAATAAAACAAATAATAAGCGTAAAATATAGCAAATGCACAATGATTTATACGAGGAAAAGCCCTTGATCACTAGTAAAGAAAAAGGCAAAAGTGGATAGATGAGGAAGATCCAAATAGAGAAGCTGAAATCATGAAAGAGGCCATCAAAAGAATGACTGAAGAGGATCCTGCTAAAAACCTCGGTTGGTGAAAACTATCAACCACCAACTATATTAGACAATGAAAATGAGTACAACTTCAGATGTTGATCGATTGTGGTACAATGATTGTATCATCGCTAGGAGTGTTTGAGTGTAAGCTTTCTGCTTGTTGTGTGTGTATGCGAATGTAAGATGATAACTTATAACACTCAGTCAACCCATTTTGAATAAAAATAGTAACTAAGTCCGAAAAATTTGCTTGGCCCACGTCCTCTACCCAAGACCGTTATGGAATAAGCACGTGCAACCTTGTAACTAATTCTTAGCGAGATTCTAGCTTAGACTCAGTCCACCACATTACTCCCCTGCATATAAACATAAGAAAATATTGAGAGAAATTATTAGTAACCATAGTAAATATTAAGGATCCTTGATCCTCTGAGGTCCCGTGTCACACATTAAGGATAATTTATCCAGAATAGGCCTCATGATATGGGATCTATAATAGAAAAAATCTAAGCCCTAACAATACATATATATATATATATATATATTAGGCATGTATCTCAGTCTCATATATGTTGTATAATCACCTTAATAATAACATTGTAAACATAGTATATATTGTGATGAATAGAATGAGAGAGGCATCGATCTTATTCACTATACTATTGTCTTCGTGGTATCAAGACTAGGACAACCCTAGCCGCCAACCCCCATCTCTCTCATTCATCACTCTCATCTCCCTCACCCCATGTTTACTTTTCTTCCCACTTTCACATCATGGAACATAAACTTCATCCAGCTACAACAATGACAATCATAAAGAGCCTTATTCCCATCACATTAGAGATGGAAACAAGGAAATATTCATCCTAGAGTGAGTTGTTTAAAATCCAATGTCGTGCCTTTCTCGTGATCGATCATCTATCCCCTAGAGTTACTACTATCGCATCATCCTCAAAAGATGCCAACAAAGAAAAAGACTCCACACCTAAACCCATCAAGAAGGATTCGTGGGAGCGCCTAGATGCCATTGTTCTGCAATGGATCTGTGGCACGATCTCGAATGACTTCCTTCATACTATACTCAAACCGAACACGACCACCTACGAGGTGTGGACCACGCTCGAAAACATATTCTAGGATAATAAAAGTTCGCATGCGATCCATCTACGCCATAAATTCTCCCACACCCGTCTTGACACCTTCCCAAACGTCTCCGCTTACTGCCATGATTTAAAGGTTTTTGCTTACCAACCAACTAATGTTGGTGTGCTAGTGGATAATGATAGTCTTGTGCATCAATTAATCTCTAGGCTAAACGAGCCATACGAAGGGATCACCATGATCCTTCGACAATAAGAACCGTTACCAACATTTTATACAACCTTTTTGAAGCTCATTTTGGTAGAAAACCTCAAAGCTGACCAGGCGCTTCACACAGCCAAGACTGTCAAAACAACACTTCAGATATCCACCAACATGACACCACCTCAGCATGATTTCGAATCTGACCGTAACCGGGGATGATGGCGCTCAAGGGGTCGGGGGAACGGATGCATGAAATGGGGTCGCGGCAGCATATCTTCAAACAATAATCAGAACTGGTCCCCTTAGCCCAACTCACCATACACCAACTGGGCTCCTCATTCTAATCAACATGGGAGCAGCCCAACTAATCAAAATTGGCAGTCATGGGCCACACCACCCTGCCTTTGTCCTACAACTACCAATAGGCCAAATACTGACACCCACAACACTAGTAGAAATGGGCTGCTTGGGTCGAGGCACAATCAAGCGCATACGACAGCTTACATGCCAACTGACATTGAACAGGCCTTATACAACATACCCCCCCCCCCCCCCGCAAGATCCAACTCTCTACATGGACACCGGTACTACTTGCAACATATCAATGGACAAGGTATTCTCAAACCTCTTTTTAATAATAGCATGTCTAAAATTATTATTGTTTGTAATGGTTCAACTATCCCAGTATTTGGACATAACAACCACACCTTACAACCACCCGTACCCCACTCATCCTCAAAAATATCCTTAATGCACATAAGAAACACCAAGCTAACATAAGGGTTTAACTTGTGGGATTTGTCTCGTTCACAAAGGATTAATCTTCTTTACTTCCCGGCTTAACAATTGGTCGATCCTACAAAACAACACAACATCATGAAGCTCATTACAAGGAGGAGAAGTGGGGGGGGGGGGGGTTCTTCTTGTAACCACCCTCCGACATTAGAATAAGAACTTGTTTTGAATATAACAAGCGTGTGTATTAAGTGAGTGAGTAAGAGAATGGTCCTTGAACCTAGAGGTGAAGTCCTCTATTTATAGCCATAGAGAGTAACAAAGGAGTTGGGCTGATGGGTCTTGGGTTCAACCTCGACATCAAGGAATGTCCCATTTGTCTCCCTAGGCACAACCATTAGTGTTTGTAGAAGAATGGGAAGATGGCGCACCATGATTGGATCCATGTGGCCTGGTAGTTGTTGTTATTGTCTGGTCTGTCATCAGCTATTAATGGAGATGATGGAGCAGTGAATGGCGCATGGTGATTCGTGACATGTGAGGCTCCACAGGACATAGCCTAGCGTGCGCCTATTTGCTTCATGCTCTATCACTTGTACTGGTTGTACTATGCTTTACTGGCATGCACAGGCTTGCGCCGCTGAGGCTTGCACGGATCTCTTGAAAGTGACTTAATATTAAGTTCATTTGTTTTGGGTTTGACCTTTTACGCACGACATAAGCTGGTTGTTGCGTATGTCGGTGCATGATTTAGGACAATACCCCTTCAAGTCCCTCAGTATAGTGCTTCTTCCATGCACAAATGGCAAGTGGGTCGACCTCGGGACTAGAAAAAGTTGTGTCGATGAGCTATGTACTCAATGTTTGAGTTTGTGCCTCATACCGGTTAGAAGCGCGTATTCATTACACTTATTTATTATGTGGTATGGCGCACCTATCTTTGAGGTCTCTTTGAAGAAAGATTTTAGGCGTCGCACACTTAACACATTTTAATTTTGAAAAAAAAATGAATCTTCTGAAGATATGGACTAGTGAGAAATGTACGACTGATCTAACGGCTAACACTATGACAAGCATGTCGTTGCAGTACCAGTCGTGGTGTTTCGTCTTGTGTCAGGCAAGTAGGGTTCACGCACGCGTGACAACCGTCGTTCCTACTTTCCTGCATGACGTGTCACTGTGTGATTGGGCATGCGCTACCATTTGAGGGCACGGTTACCCATCGCGTTAAATGTGATAGGTATAAATAGACAACGAAGATGGATGAAAACCTACTTTTCTCATAATCTTATTCCTCTTTCTCTCTAACCTTCAAAAACTTCTTCAAGTTCTTGAAGATCTTCATCCAGATTTCTACAGATATGTTGAGTTTTCTTGTTTCTTTGACAGTTCATCAAGCATCCTTTGAAGAATGCCTACTGCTGCACATCCAGACGACGTTGTAGATGTCGAAGAGTTGACCGAAGCCATGACTCTGATCAAGTTGGATGAGCCTGCCTTCGAGCAAATCATCTATGGTCTCCATTTTCTAGGAGTCTACGGAGTAACCTATCCATCTCCTAGGCAAACGGCAGCAGATGCATCGGCTGGCTACATCTCTCTATATGCCGACTTTTACCAGGATGGGAATTTTTTATTACCGGCGACTAATTTCTTTGGGGAGTTACTAAGTTTCTACCAATTCCATATATTATAGTTGAGCCCGTTAGGCTTGTCACATCCCGGCCGCGTTAAAACAACGAAACCGTGGCGGAAACGTCAGGGAGTGTCGTGGCAGAATCATTATTTCACAACCATGGATTCAAAAAGTTTCGTTTTATTAAATATTAAACATTTACATAGTCTTGAAATTCAAATAAACAAGTTAAACATAGTCTATCATTGTTATTAAGCCACTAAGGCCTCGTCCAGTCCTAAGTGAGCATGT
>JARYGA010021123.1:0-45364 GCA_030545235.1 Helianthus tuberosus
ACGCATGGCGGCAGCACGTGACCGTCAGAAAGAATACGCCGATAAAGATAGAAAACTGCTCGAATTCCAGGTTGGAGATCGAGCGCTACTCAAAGTTTCGCCCTGGAAGGGTGTGGTTCATTTTGGCAAACGCGGAAAACTCAATCCACGATACGTCGGACCTTTCGAAGTTATCGAGAAAATAGGCAAAGTGGCCTACAGACTGAACTTACCACCTGAACTCAGTGCAGTTCACAACGTCTTTCACGTGTCAAATCTGAAGAAGTGTACGTCAGATGAGACCCACATAGTTCCCTTGAAGGAACTCACTATCGACGAACGGTTGCACTTCGTCGAGGAACCTGTTGAAATCACGGACCGGGATGTTAAGGTCCTCAAGAACACGAGAATCCCTCTTGTACGAGTTCGTTGGAACTCCCGTCGTGGTCCAGAGTATACCTGGGAACGAGAAGATCAAATGGAACTCAAGTATCCCCAATTATACGGAAAACGTGCAACCACTACTGAGGCTGAAGCTACAACTTCAGAATTTCGGGATGAAATTCCAAATCAACGGGGGGATGATGTGACACCCAAGGAAAACCAGTAAACGATACAACTCACCTAGCTTCCTCAGTAACCGCATGCTAAATTTCGGGACAGAATTTCTTTCAAGTTGGGGATAATGTGACAACTCGAGTTTCCGACATTCTTTATTCGCATTTATTGCACGTTGACTCTGACTGTCTAGTTGTTTGACTCGTCTGATTTGTAACGATACACTTTGTGTTATAATAAAAGTATTATGTTTGCTTGGTTATGTGTTGATATTATAGCATGAGACTTAGTGTATTTGAAATAACATAAACTACTGAACATATGAAACAACTCGACGAAACAGAGTTGTGATTCGCCATGATCATACTCGACGAAACAAGCATGTTTCGCCAAACCGAACTCGACGAAACAGACTGTTTCGCCGGACCAGTTTCGCCAAAAGCCCAGTACGGCCCAGAATGTTATTTCCGTGTATAATTACGTGAAACGGTTCTAGTTTCACACCCTTGGCAAAATAGAAACCCTAGAACTCTCTCCTAAGTGTGTTGGCAGCTGTGGGTGTCTCCCCAAGTCTTTGAGCGATCAAATCATTATTTCTTTCATCTCGGTTAGTACGGGTTCGTTAACTCGGTCCTATTGATGTTTTGATTACTTGTTATGTGCTTATGTAAATGCTGAGTTATGAAACAGATTATGAATATATGTGTATGATGATGTAGATTTCGATATACATGGTTAATCGGATGTGTAATTATATGCGAAACTTAACATGATCGAATACTCAGTTCTGGATGTTGTTAATATGTTATAATTCTGAATCCACATTAGTTTCGGATAGGGCTCGATGATATGAGGTTGTATGTTAATCAGTTTGAGATGCGTTTAAAACTAGGGTTCATACTAGACGATGATTACGTGAGGATTGTGTTATGATTCTGTGCTAAATGATTTCGGTATGATTGCTACTTGATGGCGACGGCTGTTAGGGTTTCTGCATGTATTTGAGTACGTAACTGACATCACCTCGAATCTGTCTTGACGAAACCGATCTCTTGGCGAAACAGAAAGTGTTTCGCCAAGGACGATCGACAAAATAGAATCTTGTTTCGCCAAACAAGATCACGGCGAAACAGAATGTGTTTCGCCGATTTGTGTTTCGCCGAATGGTGTGTTTCGTCAATATGTGTGTTTCGCCATTATGTAATCAGCACAGTAACTTACCTTATTTCTGTTAAAAGTTAACATGGTTAGTTAACTGCGGTTAAGTGTTAACTGGAATATCTAACTGCTGTTAAATGTTAAACATGACTCGTATGATTGTGAATATGTACTACATGCTTATACGTGTACCTCGTGACTACAAACTGATTATGTATACGTGCATACTTTAGGACGTGATTGATTTACCTTGAGCACATACTTAGCATACCGAGCAAACCAAGGTGAGTTCACACTCTTACCAAGGCATGGGATTCCCCAGTTGGGTTGGGAATGGGATTGAATGATTACCTGTACTTACATTACCACTAGACTACTTACCACGGTCCTCGGATTGGGAAGGATACCTGTGTCAAATTCTACATAAAGCCTACGTACTGTCCTCGGATTGGGAAGGACACCAGCACTAAACCTACGTAAAACCTACGTACTACCGTCCTCGGATTGGGAAGGACGCCAGTGCTAAACCTACGTACTACCGTCCTCGGATTGGGAAGGACGCCAGCGCTAAACCTACGTACTCGCTACGTACTGTCCTCGATTGGGAAGGGCACTTACATAAAACCTGCGTAAACCTATACTTACTACTATCCTCGGATTGGGAAGGATACTTATGATTACGAATAGTCTAGGGGATATATATAACATGGGAAGCCCCCACCAATAGAACGTACTATTGGCCCAGTAGAGCCACATGTTACATACGAACTTACTATTACGCATTTACTTTCTGTGAACTCGCTCAACTAGTTGTTGATCCTCTGTTACATGCCTTGCAGGACCATAGGTACTTATGGAGCTTGCACGGGAGGCGCAGTCGTTGTGGACAAGGATCGTGAATACTTGATTAGACATTATGACATTTCACACTTTATTGTGTTGGGTTTATTTATACGCTTCCGCTAAACAGTGATAACATACTTATGTTTTGGAACACCTCTCATATGGATTGGTTTGATTAAATTGCAATTACTTTTACTTTATACATTGTTCTATATGATTGGTGGCTTGATCCTGGTCAGTCACGCTCCCAAGCGCTGATACTCCGCAGGTGGATTTTGGGGGTGTGACATGTAAAACCTAAACCTTACACTTCAAGAGTACAACAACGTTTGAACAAGAAAAAGGGTTACAATTCTGGTTCTGGTTTTCAAAAGAAACTAAACCAAAATCGTAGCTACAAAAAGAAAGGAATTGGTTTTATTCCACCTGAAAAATATAAAAATGAAAAATATGTTCGAGATTATAAATCAAAAATGACATATGTTGCAGGAACTAGCCATGAAGAAAAAGCAAAGAGCTCATTCTGGAAACAGTCAAACCAGGAGTTTCTTGATGAAAAGATGAAGAATGGAGCTTATCAAAGGAAAGAAACAAGAACCTGTTTCCGATGCAATGAAGTTGGTCACATTGCATGGAACTGTTCGAAAGCGACAAACACAAAACAGGGAGTTTCTGGAAAACTGAAAGAAGTTATTGTTGATAAAACCGAATCACCAACTGAAAAATTTAAAGTTTTCAAAAATTCAATATTTGAAGTTGGTGAATGTTCGAAGAGATTTTACAAACGAAGTGTGAAACTTGACAACCAAAAATGGGTTGTTAAGAAATCTGACGATGAATCTGATTCCACAAAATCAGAGGAGCCAAAGTTTGATGAGAGTGATGAAAACTCAGTTCCTTCAATGGATGATGAGAACTTTCCACCACTGAGGACTGAGAATTTTAAACGAAAAGTTGGAAAGGGTGAAATCTCAAATCAGGGTTATTCTGAAAAGGATAACTTTGATGTTGAGAAAGCTTTTAATGGGAATGTAAAGAAAATTTTCGGAAAGAAGGTCGATGGAAAAGTAAAAGGGGTAAAGGAATTTTATGCTAAAAAGAAAGCAACTTACACTCCAACTGCTTCTGAATTGAAAACACCCAAGGCTGGTCAGGCTTGGGTGGACATTTTCTTTGCTTGAAAAACCTGACTTGCCGGAGATCCCAAGTTTGTAATCGTGGATCAGGAATCGGCATCTTTCTTAAAAATTGATGGTGTAAATGATTCTTAAAGTTTGTTAAATTTTACAGATTGTGACTTGCCGGAGCTTCCAGGTTGGTAAGTGTGAAGCAGGAATCGGCATCTTGATTAGTAAAATGGTTTGTGTAGATGTTTATTTCTACATGTGTTTTTAAATGTTGGATATTCTTACAAGTGGTAAGAGGTTGGATATGACAAAGTGATTCGTCAAGGTCATTAGTTTGAACTTGATGTAATCCTGATACGTACATGTGATGGACAAAACGATGAACCATACCCCTAATTTTACAAGTGGTAAACTCAACAAAGCTTTTTTTTCCGGAAAAATCATTTTGGTTAAAACAAACAGTGTTTTGAAATCTTAATGAGAAAATAGTTTTGTGTAAGGGGGAGTTCAGATTGTTTGTGCCTAGTGAATGGAGAATTGAGGCGATTCGATGTCAGTTGTCAAGTTTTGTACAGTTTGTTTTACATTTTATGTTTCAAGTGGGTCAAGAGTCTAGTAGTTTTCAAATTTTCTAAAATGTGTTTGCATTTTAGGGGGAGTAGAAAATTTCAGAAAATCCAAAAACATTTGAAAATTTAAAAAAAGCCAAAAACATGATAAAATTCAAAAATGAGTTTCGGTGTGAATAGAGGAAATGATAGTACATCAGTAAACTGTCACAACATGCTAAAGAAATGGAAAGTTAAAATGTGATAAACAATCTCACTGCAGATATGCCAGTAGGTTTTTGCACATTTAGTAGATTGTGACGAGATATAAACCTAAAATCAAACTTGCTTATATCGTGGGGAAACATCTCTCGGATATATGGGTAACCCCCGAAATCTTGTTTGAAAGATTCCTTTTTCTGATATACTAGGTCTTTATACTCAGTGATGTCTGGGGTATTATTCTTGGACTTCTGCTGAACGGTAGTTCTGACCTAGTCCTCGAATAATACTTTTCGCAATGCTTGAAATATAGCATCACCCTCAGCATATATGATAAGACAATAAAATTGCTTAGCAATGCTGTTGTAAAAAAGATCCTCTAAAGGGGACACACCCAAAAGTTGAGTCATGATCTCTCTGCTGAACGGTAGTTCTGACCTGAGCTCTCATGATTCTTCATAATTTATTAACCCCTACAGATATCATTTGTGTCATAATTACCTGTAAGACTGAATATTGGGATCTGGATACAGGAGTATATTCTGAGGTGGGACACGCGATTGAGTTTAAGTGCTTAAGACATTAATATCGTATCTCGAAACAGTTGAACTTTGTGTGAAAATTTAAGTGGACAAATATACTGACAATCTAGGTGAATTGTTTAGAACTTAAAATGAAATGAAGCTTAATGGTGTTGGTGACTTGTCTTAAAAAACTGATATGATCCTCTTACACGAACTCACAAAAATATTGTCTGTAAATATTTCTTTACTGCATTTCATTTAAATTTCAAAATCCAAAAAGATTTTCAGTGTGTTTTAGTAAAAAGTTTAAAAAATTCAAAAAGATTTTTCGACAACTGATGTTGGAAAGCTGATTGTCAAAATTCCAAGTGCTAAACATGATGACATTGTTGTGATGGGGAGTGTGTTTTAAAATGTCAAAATGTATTTTCTAAATCATCAAGTGGTTCATCATGAGTTTGTGATCTGAGGGAGAGTGATTGTTGTTGCTTATGTTTATAAGAGGGAGTCATCTGATTATATCAGAATGTTGGTGCATTTAAATTGTTAAATTTAGAAATTCATTTCTGGGTTAAGAATGTGCAGGAATAGTCAAGTTTCGATTCTGAAAATGAATTGCTGTGAAAGTCAGACAAAGATCCTGAAGCAGATGTTGCTGAAGAACAAAGGAATGCCAGCAAATCGTTAGGGGGAGTCTGAAGATTTTCAAAGTCAAGAGGAGAATATTGAAAAAGATAGAGAGAGAAAATCCCAGAGACTGATCAAGACTGAAGATGTGAAGACACGGCATTGTCGTGACTCGATAGTCGACTCGTCAACATCTGAGGGGGAGTCTGTTGGTGCACTACATCTGTCGACTTCGTCTTGTATCGAGTCTTAGTTTTAGATTGTTAGATCAGGGCATGTTTTACGAGAAAACTGGAGAGAATTTGTGATTTAGAGAGCAGGTCCGCTTTTACAGACATAGGAGGTCCGCTTATTTGTCAGGTCCGCTTATACGGACATGTCCGTATATGCGAACCTACCTGCACTATATATACCTCATAAGCGGATCACATTTGTAACTTTCTGATTTCTATACCGAGGTGCTGCCGGTGTGAGAATTGAATGTAAACGATGTTATATCAATCAACAAAGTGATTTAAGTGAAGATTTAGCTATTTCTACGCCAGGTACTTGTTTTCCGCACCTGTATCTGATCAAAACTCCTCTGATAGACTCGTTCGGGTCAAAACACGATCCTACAATTTTGAATTGTATGTTGTTTGATAAACTTGAAGAGAAATTTTGATTCACTTGTAAAAGTAATTTTGATACACGTAGAGTAATTTTGATAATTACCCTACAAGATCAAAATTACTCTACAAGAACATTTTACAAAATTACTCTACAAAGATCAAAATTACTCTACAGGATCATTTGTAGAGTAATTTTGATAATTACTAATATTTACGAAAATGCCACCATGTTTTTTCAACAAACCTTCAGTTCGTACATTTTGTACGTTAAAGTTATTTGTATTTCATCTTTTGTCTATATTAAATACCTCAAAAAGAATTCATCTCAAGGCAATAGGTTCTTCTTTTAACCAACATCCTAGCAACAGTTTCGTAAGGCTTTTAAAAGTTAGGGTTTTTTTACATGTTTCCTCCTCATGATATGGGTTTTGATTAGTGTCAAACAAGTGCCAATATCTTTTTGGATAATTTGTGTAAAACATGTGTTGATATTTTTTTAGGCATATCATGACTTTAATTTTTAGATTCTCTTTCGGTCTCTATAGTGAGTATTGGTAACATGATGAACAAATCAATACCGACCAAATTTCCGCAACATAGCGCGAGTGAATAAT
Source organism: Helianthus tuberosus (assembly GCA_030545235.1). NCBI lineage: Eukaryota > Viridiplantae > Streptophyta > Magnoliopsida > Asterales > Asteraceae > Helianthus > Helianthus tuberosus. The sequence continues at coordinate 6,812 of JARYGA010021123.1, forward strand.
GTAAAAAACCTTGTGTGGTCTTTGTCGTTTACGATAGGAAATATAATTATAAGGGATACTAAAATAACTAAAATAAAATTTTAAATTATATAAATATATATTAGTTAATCAACAAAGCTCTATATTTAAAAAAAAATTAAAAATAAGTACCTTCAGACTTGGGGTATAAATTAATTCTCGTCAACTCTACCTAGGTGTCGTATCACCTGCTTTTCTCCATTTCACTTCACCTTACTTCAAAGAAATGATTTAATATCGTTAACTTCAGCCAATATCGTTGCAGTGCAACGATAGAGGCATTGGTGGGCAATGATAGGAGACCTAGGGAATTCCAGGTTCGATCCTTGTGACAAACGGGTTTTACCGGTAATTTCACCGTCATGCCTACGTGTGGGTGGTTATCGGGTTTTCCCCGGAATTGGTGTTTGTGACTCGGGTTACTCTCAGAGTACTCGATTTGTCTGGTGGATGTCCGAGAGTGCTCAGGTTTGATTTATTGGCATGTTCACAAATAATCCCTTTAGCACCCTTTAACACAATTTGTTGGCATGTTCACAAATAATCTCTTTAGCACCCCTTAACACAATAAAGAAATGGTGTGCAACACCTATTAACAACTTAACACCTGTTAACAAATTAACATGTTATGTTACCCTTAATGCCTCAGGTATTAGGTATTACGTTACACCATCCAAGACCTTATAATGTACTTGGAATCAAACTAAGGTATGTAATACTATTTTACAGAAAAAAGAATAATTAATTAATTAATAAGCAAATGATCTGTTTATCCTGTGTTTCATGTTAGAAATAAAATTCGAATTCATTTTGGTTCGAATTTTAGATATTTTGAACACGATTCAAATATTGAAATACATTTATATCTGAAATTATTAAATATGTATGAAGGCCGGTATGAGTTTTGTCATGTCGTATTCTTCATTAGTTTTGTCATGTCATTTTTTTTCATTTCCGGTATCATAAGGTACATTTATTGGAAAATAATATATTAAAAAAAGCCTTGAAGTTAGATTTAATAATATAGATTTGAGTAAAATGCACGGATAGTCCCTGTGGTTTTGCAAAATAACACCTATAGTGCCTAACTTTTGGAAATTACACCGGTGCTCCCTGTGGTTTGACAATTTGTTACTCGGATAGTCACTGGAGTGGATGACAGTTAGTTTTCTCCGTTAAGTGAATGTGAAATGATAAATTTACCCTTCATCTTCTCCACTAAATAAAAACAAAACAACCCCACCCCAACCCACCCCTCACCTTTCTCTCTGTTTCCCCCACCGTTAACCACCACCCGCCTCCCACCTTTAACCACATTCACTGCCTTCTCTCTTTCTCTCATTTCTCTCTCTTTTTCTCTCATCCGGCAATAGGCGGTGGAACCACAAGTGAATTAGACCAATAACCAAATTAGTATGCTCGAGACGTTTAATAATTTCCTAAAAAGTTCAAATCTAAATCAATCATATGTATCAGAACTCCAAAATGCAACAGCCAAAACCAATAACTATAACTAAATTCAACAGAGCACCTACAGTAATGAAGGATCAACTAGAAGGCAGCATATCCATGAGGTTGAGACGTCATCAAGGGCGGACCCAAGCCCAGCCCAAGGTGGGCGGGCGCACCCCCGGGGAAAAAAATTTAGTGCTAAATTCCGTCAAAAATCCCGTCCGCACCCTTTGGAATTTTTCGCCCGCACCCTTTGGAATTTTTCGACCGCACCCTTGAAATTTTTCGTCCGCACCCCTTAGGTAAAAAGTGTTATCAATTTATAATTTAAATTTTTTTAGTAAACTCTTATTTAAAAAAAAATACTACCTAAATTATATAAGTTTTAATACCTAACTAACTAAACCCAAATACCCATACCTTTACCCACTTATAATTCCTAACTAACTAGCTAGCCCACTATGTCTTAGCCCAATAAACAAACCCAACAATATTTCAAACTATAATAAAATAATTGAAGCCCAAAACCTTTAGAAATTCTCTCCCGCTCTCTCTCTCTCTCTCTTGTGTCCCTGCACTACCAACGAACAACATCACCCAGCGACAACAGTCCAGCAGCCGACGACCACCGTAATCAGCCACCATACCACCGTCGTTTGACACCAAATCTAACGGAATCCGAACACGGGTAAGTTTCTTTGTTATTTTGATGATTTTGGTTGATATTATAGGAGAAAAAAGGGTAATAAAGTTGTTAAATAGGTTTGAAATTTTGTGTGTTTTGACGTTGTTTATGGTTGTTTAGATGATTTTTAGGGTGATTATATTGTTTATATATTTTTAGGGTGATTATGTTGTTTATATATTTTTAGGGTGATTACAACTTACGTTATGATTTCTAGGGCTTGAATAATTGAAAATTAAAATTGAAACATTATGTTATGGAGCAATAGAACTTATGTTATATAGAGAAATAATTGCTTAAGAAATTAGTTTTAAATGATGTTTTGGATAGATTTCAAAAAATGAAAACCCGTAGGGCGTCGATGTTTTAATTATGTTTGTAACAAGGTTTGACATGTTTTTGATGATTATATAAATTTAGTTTGATGTTCGTTTGTTTTACATGACCCGACCCGACCTGATAAAAACCGAATTTTTTACTTATATACCTAGGGGCCTAAAATTTTTAAAAATGTTCCGCACCCCCATGGAAAAATTCCTGGGTCCGCCACTGGACGTCATGTTTCTTTCATTGCTCTCCAATCCACCAAACCGCTGAGTCTGGTTCAAGTTGATGACGTGTGAGGTTACCGGAGATCTGGCGGCTATTGACATGTTAAGGTGGTTGTTGGTTGTTCCAACAGGCGTAGGTGATTTGTACAAAGCCAGCGAGTCTGAGTTTATCAGTCTTTCTCTCTATTTACCACAGAGAGAGAAATGAGAGAAAGAGAAAAGACGGTGAAGGTGGTTAAAGGTGGGAGGTGGGCTGTGGTATGGTGGGGGGAAACAGAGAGAAAGGTGGGGGGTGAGTGGGGTTGGGGTGAGGTTGTTTTGTTTTTATAGAGTGGAGAAGATGGAGGTTAAATTTGTCATTTCACATCCACTTAACGGAGAAAACTAACTGTCATCCACTCCAGGGACTATCCGAGTAACAAACTGTCAAACCACAGGGAGCACCGATGTAATTTTCAAAAGTTGGGGACTATAGATGTTATTTTGCAAAACCACATAGACTATCCATGCATTTTACTCTATAGATTTTAAGTAACCGTTATTTCAAAGAGTATATATTTATATATACATTACAAGTTTTCCAAAAGCAATAAATATAACTCAAAAAATGTGGGACTGGTTATATTATAACAAGACAAGTTGTTGGGTTTATTTTTAGATGATTTAGATTAACCGGTACTTTGATCAATACTTAACCCTATACATATGTAGGGATGTTTGATGATTCGAGTTGAGCCGGCTTCAGCTCGGGCTTGGGCTCGAGCTGAAAGGTAACGAGTCAACTCGGCTTGGCTTGTTTATCTTAACAAGTTGGAATGTTGAGCTCTAATTTTAACTAAAAAAAACTTAGACAACTGCCAAATTTATACGCAATGTCCAGACGAGCCAAACAAATGTGCAACAAGCTTAGAATGATGTCAAACTTGGGCCAAGAGTATTAAAATCGACTCTTATTATTTAAGTTATAACTTATAAACGTTAAAACTTGAACTTAATTAAAATGAGTGAGTATACTTTAACTTGAGCTCGACAAGTTTACAAATAAGCCGATTTTCAACGAGTTATGAGCCACAAAGTTTTTATACAATCACTTTACTTCATGCCTATCCGTTTATCTTTTTCTAATAAATATAACATCTAACATGTATACATTTAATTAATATAAAATAATTTATCATGTGACATTTTGTTTTTCTATAGTAGTTACTAGGTGTAGGACCCGTGTAACCACACGGGTAGGTTTAGTAATGATCGAAATCAAATACTAAAAAACATATTCATTTAAATTTTGGTCTTTAGTTCTATATCTTTATAAAGTAATGTTAGAAAAGATTTGTTATATTACTAAGGAATATACTACTAAGGATTTTGTAACACACTTACATATGGAAAGATTTGTTATATTACTAAGGAATAAAGTTTTTAACACACTTCATTTGTAACACACTTACATATGGAAAAATTTTAACCGTCGATATTTTAAACCATTTTACTCAAATTTAGTATATTACATAATTTTATTACAACTCAACCGTAAGCGATAGTTGTTAGCAGCTCATTACACACAATAACTAAACCGAAGAACACATTTTTTATTAAACAAACATCTTCGCGTGTTACTTTAAACAAAAATACATCCCAAAATCGTTCTAGAAAGAATCTAAACCCTCGAAGCACATTCTAGCAAAAAAAGTAGTTCTCATCCAGCAAATAAATCCTTCAGATTCTGGTAACAAATATTACCAGCATAACTGTCTATGCAAATAGTGTGAGTGTTGAAAGTGATGGTAAATCAAACTTACAACCAAAATAAAACCCTACATGATACAATACCACAATATTAGATGTGTAAACAATGACGATAAGTTGTACTATGGAAATTATACCTTTCTTGGAAGGGTTGTAAGCAATCCTTTGAGAAGTAGGTGAACTTTCCACTTGCCAGCCTTGAGAATGGCTCCAGACGATTCGACGCCTCCTGTAAGAAGCAAACTTCCTACAACAAACAAAAAGCGAAACCACAAAACCTGTTAAGTAACCAAATAAAAAATGAGAAACATAGATGTTCGAAAAAGAAGAGTAAATTGCTAGAATCGTCCTTGACGTTTGTTCACATTTGCTAAATCCATCCCAAAAAGTTTTTTTTTCTCATAGAGACCACTGAGGTTTTTAAAAAGTTGCTAGATACATCCAAAAATGACTAAGACTATAAGAATATTAAATTGAAGAGGGGTAATTTAGTCATTCTTTTAATTTACCCCCTTTTTTACAAGGTTATTAAATGCCCTTATAGGTTTTAATTTAACGCTGTCATTGTATATTTTTTTGGTTTCATTATAAAGTTAACGTTGTCATTATAGGTTTCATTTCATATATTAACGCTGCACAAATGGTCGAGATACAGTTAACGATGTTCGTTAACTGCTGTTAACTGCTGCTCGTTAACTGCTGTTAACTGCTGCTCGTTAACTGCTGTTAACTGCTGCTCTTTAACTGCTGTTAACTGCTGCTGTTAAGTGTTGTTAACTGCTGTTAAGTGTTGTTAACTGCTGTTAAGTGCTGTTAACTGCTGTTAGCTGTTGTTAACTGCTGTTAGCTGCTCGTTAACTGCTGCTCGTTAACTGAAGGTCGTACATATTGTCCACTGTTGGTTAACTGCTGCTCGTTAACCGCTGCTCGTTATCTGCTGCTGTTCGTTAACTGCTGCTTGTTATCTGCTGCTCGTTATCTGCTGCTCGTTATCTTCTGTTGTTCGTTATCTGCTGCTCGTTATCTTCTGTTGTTCGTTAACCAAAAAGCTCCCAACTTTCTAACAAAAACCACCACAATTAGCTAACAAACATAATTAAAAAAAACCTACAAAACAGTAGTACAACTATAAATTAAACTAACCGAAACCATAAGCAAAAACGGGATTAAACTCATTCTGAATGGAATAATCTCCATCAGCAAACCATGCCACCTCATCCCCTTTCCCAATCTCCCGAGCACGATTCCTTGGCAAGTGTGGCGTTCAACACATACACCTTTTTTCGACAGACTTGGAACAACTTTTTATGAAAATATGACCTTTATATTTACCTATAACCCCAGCTCCATGCCTCATATCTCCCATGGTTTAGCATACTCCATGCTTTTATTTACCTATAACCACACCCTTAACTCAGAGACTGATTTGCCATCAGTTGATTTATCTTCTGGTCACTGAAAAATTGCCGGAGCTCCCACATCGAAGCAAGCTTAAGCTATAAGCTATTTATATGCTATAAGATCTTTGGGTTTGGTAAACAAATGTACAATCAGTGATCAATGCGTACGACAATTACAAAATCTAGATCCAACTCATCTAGTCTCTTTGTATGAATATAATAGCTTGTGTTCATGAAAATTGATAAACCACGTTTTCTATTTACTAAATTAACACAAAAAAAAATATATTTAATAGAAAATAATATGTTCAAAAGAAATAAATATTTAGATAAATCCAAATATTATAAACTATTTATGACTAATGCTACTTAAATGTATAAATAAAAAGACTTAACCATAAGGTCAACTAAAGTCCATAAGGTTTTTCCAACACATGCAGTATCAAAATATGTCGAAAATTTAACTTTTATTTTTTTAACGATTTAATATCGTTTTTCACAAGAACAATGGTGTGTTAGGATGAGTCAAGTATGGTAATTCAAAAATTATATATATATATATATATATATATATATATATATATATATATATATATATATATATATATATATAATATGAATATTAACAGCCACTTATTATCCAATCATTGAATTCTGGTATGAGGACCCATAAAATAAATATGAAAACTTTGTAAATTCATTACCTTTAAATACCCAAAATCACATAATCACATATTTTAAGTATTTTTAACACGAGGAGCTGCGCTTCCAACAGTGTATTTTCAAGCTTAAGATATCCGTGACAAATTTCCTGCAACAAAATAATCAGTCCAAAATAGAGGTAGAGGCGATATTGTTATGAACAAAGAAAGGGTAGAATGGTAAACTGAACAAAAAGATAGTATACCATTGAATGACAGTAACTAACTCATGATATAAGTTGTTGAAAGAAAAATCATGCCTGAGCATATAAGAAAAGAATGGACCAGGTCAAGGTAAGTTGACATACCAATAGCTCCTTGTCCATTTTCATTTTTTTTATAAAAAGTATTATTGGCTACAAACTAACAGAACTACTTTATTACCTGTGAACAACAATATTCACATCAATTCTGAAACTAATTATCTCATACTTAATAAAAAATTAATCCCAATATATTATTTATAAACCGAATGATATATATCACAAAGGAGCACAATTATCATACCTTAAGTCTACCTTTCCAATGCCCCCACTTAAAATAAGTATTATCATAATCTACATCATCAACAGGCAAATTCTTCACTCGGTAAGATGTCTTCCCATAAGCCTTGCATTTTTTATGTGTTCCAATAACATCCATAATTGCCCTTTTGCCTTTTGCATCTGGTCTTTGGTGGTTTCCTTTACCTCCTTGCTTTCAACAACAATTCAAATGTGGAATCTTTATATCCTTTTCGATTCGAATTCAATAACACACACAACCTGAGAATAAAAACCCAGAAATTGTTCAGTTGCTCTATCCAAGGTCAAACCACTGTTTTAACAACTGATCTATATCTCAAATCACATTTTATCTAACAACTGACCTATAGTTCTGTTGCTCTATCCAAGGTCAAACCACTATTTTAACACAACAGTGGTTTCAAACATCTGTTTTCTTCACAAAACACTGTTTTAACCTAACAGTGGTTTCAAACCACCGATTTAACCCAACAGTGGTTTCAAACCACCGTTTTAATCCAACAGTGGTTTCAAACACTGTTTTAACCCAAAAGTGGTTTCAAACACTGTTTTAATCCAACAGTGGTTTCAAACACCGATTTAACTTGCACGTCACGTGCATAACACATACTTTCTAAGCATGTACCATGTTAAAAGAAAAAGACAAATAAAGGAAAATAACATGTGTTACGTTTGAGTTTTTGCAGCGTTGTTACCTTAATATGAAGGAAAAAAAACATGTTGGTGTAAGGTAATTTACCTAGAAAACCGAGTAAAATACTTTTAGGGTTGTGAATTTTGAGAGCTTCATGAAGACCCCAAACAACATTGTGGCCTCCAGGAGACTATCTACCACAGAATACAACACCAACCCTGAAATGAAAATTTGTAAAAGACGTAAATAACAATAAAAGCGGTCCTTCTGAACTTAACTTGTACTGTATATTGCAGAAATAAAAGAATTGAAAAGGAGAAAGTGATACCTCATTGCAGGAAGGTCGCTAATGATCTGAGCACCATGGACTTTGGTTGTTGCCCTAAGAAAATGAACCAAACGCAGACCATATGTGTGTGGGAATGATTGGCTGATAGCGTGGGCACCAGCAGAATCTGCCACAGTAGTTGCATCACCAAATTCTACTCGAACAGCAGTTCCCTGAGAATAATCTCATAAAAATGGTTTACAATAATGCATCCCTATGTTCTAGTATATCTATTTACATAGCAACTGCCAGGAACAGCATTTAGGCTGCTGCTAAGTAAACTATACGATATATATATCTTAGAACAATCATCATCTAGGCTGTAGTAATTGCTCATTTCAAGTAACACATTGTCATCTAGGCTGTATACGAAAGCTCCACCAAAAGTTAGTATAATAAAAGGATGTAAAACTTCTAAAAGTCCAACAATTGATAGTTGTCATCTCTCCCAAATTGGGGAAAAAGCCACTAATTAAGTGTGTTGCCCTATCGAAACAGATATTGGAACAGGTTAACCACAACTCAAGAACAGACAATATAAATAGCTTACCAGTTTGGGGACAGGAATACCTTCATTGGAGTTACCATAACCCTAGATCAGGTCGTATGTGTTCGTCTCAGCCGTAAAAATAATCAATATCTAACCTATAAAAAAACAAAACACGAAAACTAAAAGCATCAAAGGAAGAACACAATCAACCAACAACTCATTGGAACTAAATCGGAGAAGATAATTACATGTTCCATCTAGCAAAGGAGACCGTCAACAAACATAACCTCATGTTTGAATGGAACAAATTATCATTCATGGCAACTTTTTCTATATACATGAATAATGCTGATTCAAATCAAATACCTTCAAGCCAATACCATGAGTATAACTCTTATGAAACTCTTTATGCAGCCTCTCATCATCTTCATCTCCAGGCACAAACTTCATCCCACAAATCTTACAATTTCTAAACATAAAATCAGACTGACCTAAATCCAGATGAAACTGTGCATACTTTCTTTTCTTATTCAAAACCCTTTTGCAATTCATAATCTTTTTATCATCAATTCCATCATCATCATTCTTCCTGCACAGTAAACTAACCTTCAGCAATTTCCATTAATATTTTAACCTTGAAATGATCCGAAATAAACTGTAATCACAACTAAATCAACCGAATCAGTTCGAAATCAATCAAAAATCACTGACACAAATAAAAAATTCGTCTGAATCAATCCGAAACAAAAATCTTTTAACAGTATTCGAACAGAACTTTTGTATTAACTGTTTGACAAATCACTGAACAATATGATCACTAAATGTCATTTTATCCGTTCAAAACCCTAATTTTAACCAGATATTAAAGAAACCAAAAAAATCAAAGAATAAAAGATCTGGGAAACAAAAAAATTACCTAGAAAGTGTAGATTTACAAACATTCAGCCGAAAGTACCAGATATTAATGGTGGTGGTGAAATGGTTCAAATGAAAGAATAAAAAACATCCATTTCTGGTTGTGATTTAGGGTTTCTCAAATAGACGTCGTGAGATGAATGTGGGAGAGACGAAACGCCTGAAATCATGAGCAGAAATAACAATCAATAAATCTTAGAAGAAAACCTGGTTGATACGAATCAATGATTTTGCAGAAAAGTAGCAGTGTTGAATGAGGCGATATTCATAGCAAAATTAAAATCTAATCACAGAGAAATAAAAAGAAGATGAAGAAAAAAGTTGTGATTTGAATTAGAATCGTGAAAATAACAATAAGTGAATATCAAAAGAAACCTGGATGAGCCAAAACGGATGAAGGAGTGATGGTGGTGGCAGGGAACGGTAGATTAATTGGAGCCCAGATTTTCAATTTTAGAGAGAGAGGGAGAGTTGAGAGATAAATGGATTGATTTCTGAAAGTGAAGCTCTAATTTTGAATTTTAGAGAGAGGTTTTTATGGGTCAGTTGTTTAAATTTTGAAATTTAAATTGTCCCGCCTAAAAAAACCACTAATTAATTCTAATAAAAATAAATATCAGATTTATAGATTATTTGTCTTTGTAAATTGTAAATCGAAATTATAACATCATCATTGACAAGTGGCATACCTTAGGAATTGACACATAGGCAGATTTACATCAGCCAATAATCTCTTATTATAGATAGTATAGATTGTATATTCCTTCCACAATTTATATTAAATTCTTTTAATAGGTACGTGTATATCATTTACATTGCAATGTATCACAAACTAGAATTTGAGACCAGCCGCAATGCGGCGGGGATTCTTTAGTTATAACTAAGTCGACTTAGGACCCACACGTAAAGTTAAACCTGTCAAACGGGAAAAAAATAGACGATGTAAAAACGTTCACCCACACACGCACATTGCGTCGTGTTAACTCGCAAAATTTTAGAACGAAACGTAAAAATGTTAAACCAAAGACGCACGTTGCGATGTGTTAAGTCACAAAATTTAGAACCAAGCATAAAACAAAAAATTTACGGAAAATGAAAACTATAAAGGAACAAAGTTGAAAGTAAAAGAAGTTGCGAGGATAGATTACAAAAGATAAAAAGTTTTGTGCTAAAAGTAAAAAAAACAACAAATAGTTTTGGGTTAAAAGTAATTTATGAAATACTTTTTGGTGAGGAGCGAGTTTCCCTTTCTTACCAAAACGAACCACACCCTTCCAAGGGGATACCTTGAGAAGTACACGTCACCTACTTCGAATTCCAAAGGTTTACGATGCTTGTCAACGTAACTCTTTTGTAGGCTTCTGGCTTTCAGCAAGTTGTCTTGAACCTGTAAAATCTTGTACGTCGTGTCTTGTATAAGCTCGGGACTGGTGATTTGAGCTTCTCCGATCTCGTGCCAACAAATAGGCGAACGACACTTACGACCATACAATGCCTCAAAAGGAGTCATTTGAATACTCACGTGGTAACCGTTGTTAAACAAGAATTCGATCAAAGGCAAGTGTATATCTCAGTTGCCACCAAAATCGATTACGCATGAACGAAGCATATCCTTTGGAGTTTGGATAGTACGCTCGGTTTGTGTGACACCTGTGTCTGTAATCATTGTAAACAGTTCAGTTATCAATAAAACAATGTTATTTGATCCCAATGTTTGTTTGTTTATGTTTGACATTTTTCATATTTTGATTTCCGTTCAATTTCAAACTCTATATCGCTTTCTGGAGAGTTATATGCAAACTGGTGCGTAAACGTAATCAGTTTAATGCGACAAACACTCCAGAACATCAATATATGCTTAACATATCTTAAATAACCTTTACATAACTTAGAAATAAGTTTTGAAGGCTTTGGTATGGCAAAATCAAGTTTATTCGTTTACAGGGACTAATTTCGACAAACTGCGAAAGTATGCCGATTCGTACTGTAACAGACATTCCGGAACTTGATCATAAGTTAAACACACCCTAAATATCCTTTACATAGCTTAGAAATAGGCTTTGAGGGGTTCGGTGTGCTAAAATAAACTTTATGCTCATTCAGGGACTAAAAGCATCAAAAAGTGCATAAGTTTGCATTTTCGCGCATAACTTACATTCTGAATACATCCGGACATCCAAAGATTTATGTAATCATTAAAATATTATGTTTTAGTGATTGGCTCGATAAAAATCCATTCATCGCGTAATTTGGATCGTTTTTCGCGTTCGTGCGTATTTCGTCGTAATTAAGCAAATAACACGTCCGTACGACCAAACGAACCGACATTCGGCATATTTTTGAACATGCTTCATGTCCTTTATGTTTAGGCATCATTATAGAGCCTTGAAAATGGCTTAACGGGCCTCAAGCGTGTCAAAATAGGCCTTATATGCATGCAGGGACCAAAACTGCACATTCTGAAATTGTTTGCTGATCTGTGGATATCAGGCGGGCCCCGTAAGGATCCCCCGTACTGTTACGTAGGCCGCGAGCCAATAGCAGATCTGCACATAATTGTTTTCCAGCTGATTCCAACTGATTTTCTCACAACAAATGGTTTTTATGATACTATGGGCTCATATTATGGGCTCCCATGGTTTTAGAAAACAATTGGTACAAGTGGACGGCCTAGATCAAAGCTCGTTTTATGATGAACGATCTTAACGGTTGTGCAAAAACTATATAAACCCCACCCCCTTTGCTCTCAAACTCACAATTTGATCTGATTTTGCTCTCTAAGTTGAAGTATACACTTCATACCTGAGAGTAATCGGATCAAAGCTTCCATTCTTGAACCCGTTGTAAGTCCTCTTTCGTTCTTTTACGCGTTTTTAGCGTGAAAGTCAAACTATGTTTGACTTTCTGCATTGACCAGTTTATGGTCAACACGAAGTTCGTTTGAACTTCATAACGTGAGCGTAATCACGAAGGTTTTAGTCTCTTGTGACTATACCTACTGATTACCACGTTATCTAGGCTTAGTGACGAGTCGTAGTTTTGGCCAAAAAGCGTATTCTTGCGTATTTTGATACCAAACCTGTTTTCTAAATTCGTTAAACATGTTTTAACATGTTTAGCTCGTCACTTTAGGTTTAGTGCTTATATAGGGTCGTAAGGTAAGCGGTCTAAACAACCGCTTAGACTTTCGAACCCGACTCGTTTGGTCGATCATTAGGATCCGACCAAACACATTAGGTGACTATAGTTGCATAGGGAATAACCTTCCGAGGTTATACCTTATGGTAACTTCGTTTAAGTAGTTGTATGATAGGTACATTATATGCCTTAGGTAAATGACCAAAATGCCCTTTTTACGCCAAAATTCAATTTAAGCATATGTAACATGATTTTTGACATCTAAACTGATTTGGCAACAATATTACACATGTTAAGGCATATTTTACTTATCATAGGACTAGTTAGGCGTTCCGAACGCGTTTTACACGAACGACGCTTTAAAGTAGCATAAGCTACCTAAACGGGTCGTAATGGGTCGTAAGCACTTAGGATAAGTTCCGTTTTAGAATGTAGGCTTTGTTAAACCATACTACATCAGTTCTTATGCTCATTTGGTTTACGAAACAACATTTTATCCGATCCTCCGATTTAGGTCCGTTTATTAACATAGATACCTATATTAGGTGCCGTTTGATTCCGTGATCTTTCTTGCTATGCTTGGTGGCTATCTAAAGACTATTGAGCAATCTCAAGTGAGTACATAGTCCCCTCTTTTACTGTTTTCAAATTGTTTTGGGGTGAAACACATGTGCCTACTTGTTACTTTCGTGCTTTCCATGTTTTACATCGTATGCTTGTTATGTTCATTAGTACAATTATAGTACATGATTTCATTATGTTTTGCTATGTATGTTTACTAGGCATGCTAGCACATTGCTTTACATTACATTTATTTTGCTATGTATGTTTACTTGGCATGCTAGCACATTGTTTTACATTACATTTCTTTTGCTATGTATGTTTACTTGGCATGCTAGCACATTGTTTTACATTACATTTTCTGTTACATATGTTTGCTCAGCATATGAACACATTGTTTTACATCTCTACCTTGTATGTTTACTTAGCATACTAGGTACATTGTTTTCATAAAACATGCTCACATTTGGTATGACATTTGGTTTGTGTAACGAACTAAAATACGTTCATTAACATTAGCTACGCCGCTCGGTAGTAAGTAGTGGTACCATAGGACTTGACAACTCCCATTCCTGATATCCTAGGTTTGTTTGGATATAAGGAATGACTGAATCTGAAAACATTTTGATAACCTTTACTCTAAGGTTATCCTACAGTCTCAAGGCTTGAATGTATACGTTTAACATACCGCATAAGTGTTTGTATCAGTAAAGCATTCTTTTATTTTACAAAACATAACTTTGATTTATTCAAAAACTTTGTTTTGTGCACTTTTACTTATGGTACTTCTTACTTACCATACATAACATTTGTTTATACATTACATGGTTTACATTTGACAATAGACTTGGTTTACTCATAAACAATTGACAATTGGTTTAAACATAACATTTTGGTGGTTTGTTTGGGTAAGTGATTTAAGTAACGAGGCGTGTGTAATGTGATAAAAGCATGGTGGATACGCCGCTGGTACTTCCTATATATAAGTGCTTTTATGATATTACATATCGTAGCGTTATTTAAACCATTTCAATTTTGACATATTACATTTTACATAATTAACATATCTTTACAAACATTGTTTTACAAACAGCACATCTTATAAATTCATTTTAATGTGGTTATTTATTTAACCAAACACTAATCTTTTATATTATCTGTTTTCTTATCGATTTTCATATGATTTATAAAACAAAAACATTTTACAAGGTTCATGACTACTTTTGTTAAACCTTTTCTTTAAACTTACAAGTCATGATTCCTAAAGCAATAAAACATATGTATCTCACAGGCATTTTTATGCTGACGTACCTATTTTCACATGTGTTTCAGGAGCTATTGCATAGGATGTTCAAGATACACTTAGGCGGACTTGTGCCTTAGTAACATTAAAACGAAGCTAGAACTAGTTTAATAATGTTATGTACTCTTGTTTCTCTTTGCTTCAGTCATGTTTAGACAATGTAACTCTCTTATTTGATAAATAAAACATAACTTTAAATGCCATGGTTGTGAAACAATAATTCTGTTACAACACTCCCCGACGTTTTCGTCGCGGTTGCATGTAATACGCGGTCGGGGTGTTACAGTTTGTCCGTCAGACTGAGGATGAAAAGCGGTGCTAAGGTTAAGAAAAGTACCCATTGCGGATTGAAAGTTTGCAAAAGACAAGACGTAAAGCGACCATCACGATCAGAGATGATGTCAATGGGGATACCATGACGACAAATGATTTCATCCATGTAGATACGAGCCAATCTCTCGACTTTGAAATCTTCACGAATGGGGAGAAAGTCCATCGCAATGCTCTCCCATTTCCAGACAGGAATTTCTGGTTGTTCGAGCAAGCCAGAGGGACGTTGATGTTCGACTTTAACCTCCGAACAAGTAAGACATTTTGAGACGAAAGTGGGGATATCTTTCTTCATTCCAGGCCACCAATAGGACGTATGCAAGTCGTGGTACATCTTATCAGCACCAGGATGAATAGAATATCTCGATTTGTGTGCCTCTTTCATCAGGAAATCTCAAAGGTTATCACGATTAGGAATCCAGACACGATTGAGATAGTATAAAATACCATCGGATTTAGACACAAGACTTTCTTTAGCACCACATTGCATCTCGTTGTAGAGGTTACCCTCATTAGCAGATGCATATTGTATAACAACCTTAAAGAAAACCGACACCCTCGAATATTTTCTGACACCCTAATATATTTTAAAATATTCCAATATGTCCCTAAATACACCCCATACGTGAAAACGGGCCCCGAATACCTTAAATCTTGTTAAATTTAATTAAAAATCTGAATTTTTGAGTTGAGGTGGGCCGTGTAAACCCCACACCAACTCTTACGCGGACCGCGTAAACTTAGAACCTGGCAAAGCCCGGTGCGGCCACGTGGCCCAACACCCGGCAAGTCTAGTCGATGACCCAGCCCAGCTACACGTTGACCAGGGTTTGACGCGGGCCGCGTAGAAGTTGAAGACTGGCCCTATATATAGAGGTCATCGGATTTCAGTCGAGAATCATTCAAAATCGTTTTCTTTCTCTCAATTCTGAATTATAGGCATAATCTACGGGTATTATACCCCCTAATTAGCGAAGTTCTGCTCCGTTGTAAGTATTATAACCCATGGATACGTATTAGATACGTTGTCCGATTGATCTAGGGTTCCGTAACGGCTGTTGTGGTTCTGCCCGACGTAGTCGTTGGAATGCCGTATCGGGGAGGGTATTACTAATGTTAAAATGGGTTATTATACTAATGCATGTGCATTTGTGTAAATTATAGATTGTCACCAGGAAACCCTTACGGAAAATCTAAGACAGCAATGTGAGCTTATCCGCTTTTTATAAACCTTTTGTTAACTATTTTTACAAAACCTTAAATACTTTTCCATGCAAACAACAGTTATCGAGTATTTGTAAGAATACAATTATCATGAGTATATTGGGGTTTTGTATACAGAATTTGTTACCACCTGGTCAAGGAGTAATATTTCCACAAGTCGGGTTTGACAGTACCATGGATGTTAATTGATATAACTTGGAAACAAATGTAATTGCGAGACCGCCCTCAATACTGTACAATGGTTTTTATTTAAACTTGATTAAACTGGGATTCACTCACCAGTATTTCCCACTGACAAATGTTTTTAAAACGCGTTTCAAGTAAAACACTGTGAAAGCCAAATAGAAGCCAGCTGGACAGCACTGAAGGCTTGGAAAAGTGGCAATAAAGTTACCTAAAATGAAATAGATGTTTTTAATAAATAAAATAGGATTTATTCCTATGAAAACGTGTGTACTACGAACTTGGGTTTTATCCCATATGTTTAATATTATGAAAATGTGGTATTTTACTCTGATCAAATATTTCCTAACTACAGTCCTGATGAAAAATTCCGCTGCCAAATTAGACTATCACGCTATACCACCAAAACTGGCTCGCGGCCACCCGTTCCCGGGGATTAGGGATCGGGGGTTGCGACAGAAGGTGGTATCAGAGCTAAGCCACTGATTCAGCCACAGAAGTGTTCTGCTGATATCAAAATTCAAATTGTTAGGAAATAAATTACAGAAATACGTGTATAACTGTATTTATTGTTATGTGTTATTTGACTATTTGTTAGTTTACAGTATGAGCGACCAAGGACCATCTAACGCGTATCGTCAATTGTCTGGTTCGCCTAGAAGTGAAGGCACCTTCTCTTCTCATCCTGCCCTCTCAGGATACTCTGCTGATACGGAAGAAGGAATCTTTGTGTTTAAGGCTCAGTCAGAAGAGTCATTTCCTCAGAAAAAGAGGGGATGGTTCAGTCGAGGGGAACATGAGCGTAGAAAACGTATGAAAAAGTTACAAGAACATAGGGTACTAGCCGCAGCCAAGAGAGAAACAGATGCATATGCCCAGGATCTGATAAATAGGGGTATAGCCAATATTCACATCCTAGCAACCACTGCAGCTGACCCTAATCTGCAGCAAATAATAGCACCCCAACCACAGCCACCAATTCTTGACCAACCAATGGAAATAGAAAACCCTGAAAACCAAGTAGAAATGCATGACTTCAATCCGGAAGAAATACCTAGGGTACCAGCACCAAACCCCTTAGACCCAAATTACGACCCCTGGTGGGACGACAATAGGGACTATGTGCAACGTTACCCGATACATGAAGACATGCCCATGCCAACTCTAGGAGCCTATCCAGGTTTGGATCCTTTAGATCTCTATTACCACGACGGATACATTAGGGAGATCTTAGAAGATCCTTACCAATTCCAGGCACCTACACCTCCATACCAGGAACCCGCACCCCAAATTCCGAACCCATTCCTAGAACCTGCACCCCCAATGAGTGAAGAAAATGTACAAGAACTTAGGACATTTGGTGAGGAAAATTTTAGAGAGTAGTGAACGAATGAGACAGGTGGGAGAGCGACTCGTCTGGAAGTATGACGAGCGCAATATGAATTTCTGGATGAATCCATATCCGTAGATGTGATGGGTGAGACGGTAATAGTAATAATAATATAATATAATATAATAAAATAAAATAAAATATGTGCCTACTATTATTAGTGTAATTTCATTTCAGTTGGTATTGTAATTTTTAATTTTAGTACTGGTGTGTAATAGATGCATAATATATGAATAGAGTAAAGTCGTAATGATCGACGCTTTTGCCCAAAATGCATGTCATGCGATTGGCTATATTAAAATATTATTCTGTGATATTAATATGTGGTAAATGTTGTTGGTGCATGCGTCTGTCGACTTCGTCTTGTATTGAGTCTTGTACATAGAATGATAGATCATAGTGAGATGTATGAGATAATATCAGATTTTAGGGTTTGATATAGGTGATTTCGCTTGAAGATGTTGATTCCGCTTGAAATAGACTTGTGCAGTCTCAAGCGAAATCATATGTTGTGATTTCGCTTGAACTGGTTCCTTGGCACTCTCAAGCGAAATCTGATCCTCTATAAATAGGATCCAAGCGAAATCTAGATATTGGATTCCGGTCAGAGCAACGAAGTGCTGCCGAAGTGTCGTCTCGTTGTAAAACGTTTGATAATCAACACTACGACAGTTTAAAGTGATTTACTAGCTAAATTGACCTCAGTTTGTCTGTTTTCGCCTTTCAAACTGAGCAAAACTCTTCTGATCGAGTCGTTCTGGTCTGAAAATGATCCTACAAGTGGTATCAGAGCTCAGGAAGAAGAGTTCTTACCAATTCAGCTGAAAATTCTGATTTCTACACCTTCTTTTTCAAAATTCTAAACTTTTTACAGTTAAAATTGGTTAAAATTCTCACAGATTGTGCGCAACATTGTTTTAACAAAGCTTTGAAAGTTTAAGGCCTAAAATCGATCTAAAACTTACAAAAAATTGAGTTTCCGCTTGAAATCATGTACGAGATGATGACATCAGCAGCTCTTCAAGCGAAATTTGTCTTGTATTTCGCTTGAAAACCGGGATTTCGCTTGAGTTTTCGATCTGATTTCGCTTCAAATCTGCTATTTCACTTCAGTTGGTTATTTCGCTTGAGTGATTCAGCTTGAAACACTGATTTCGCTTCAAAGACTTCATTCCGCTTGAAAAGAGTGTAGTTCAAGTGAAATAAGATTTTTCGCTTGAACTGGGTCTCGCTTGAACAGGGACTTTAGCTTGAGAACTGTGATTTCGCTTGAATCAACTGTTTGACAAATTTTTTTAAAATCCGAAACATGGACGAGGAATTTTATAACGCATTCGCTACTCCGGTTACCCCGATCACTTTGGCACAGAACACTATGTTGGAAAATGAGACGGGGACGATGCAAAAACCACCTAAACTCATGAACATCGAGGAGTATAAGGGTTGGGAAGGTCGGTTTGAGAACTGGATACAAGCAAATTATTTAGATGCTTGGGAATGTGTTGAGATGAAATACGTTCGACCAATGAATGATGATGAGGAAAAGATTGCTATTAAAGATCTAACTGCCGATGCTAGAAAGAAATACAAAGATGAGAAAATGATGCTAAGTCTTTTACAACAAGCGGTGAAGGAAGATATTTTGGTTCTATTGCAACATAATGGAACTTCTTATTCAATCTGGAAAGCATTAAGATCAAAGTTTCATGGAAGTGAAGAAATGGTTAAAAACAAGAAATCACTTTTGAAAAAGGAATTTGATCTGTTTCGTGGATTGAAGAATGAAAGTACAAAGCAAATCGTTGAACGATACTGCAATTTGTTAGCCAACATGAAGAGATTGAGCATCGAGAAAACTAATGAAGAGTTGATCGAAAAATTAGCTGATGCGTTGCCATATGAGACTTGGGGCACATATCTCATGATGTTAAGGAACAAGAAAGGTTTTAACAATCTGACAATAAGCAAGTTCATTGAAAAGATTGAGGCTCAGGAAATGGAACAGAGAAAGGCTTTGAGAATGAAAGATTTTGACGGTGAACAAGACATCGGACTGTATTACAAAGGTGGTGTCAGTGATAAAACCACAAATCTTTCACCGAAAATTCAAACTGCATTCAATACAAAGAGTTCATCTGAAAGTTCTTCTAAAGGATCAAACAGCAACACAAGCTTTCCATCATATCCGACATTTGATCCGAACATTTCAGCAACAAAGAATGGCAAAAAGCTGCAGTGCAACATTGTTTTGAATCTGGAAAATGATGAAGATTATTCAGCAGAAATTGCTAAAAGTCACATGTCTTTGTTGGGAACAGTGTTGGAATCTTATGGTAGTTTTGTTGCAGGACGGATCGGAAATCCTATGTTGACAAAAGAGGATTACGATCAAATCGACGCTGAGGAAATGGAATTGATGGATATTAAATGGTGTTTGGCTAGTGTGTTGAGACGAGCTGAGAAATTTAAGCAGATCACAGGAAGAGATGATTTACGAGAAGCTAATATTTCTACTTTAGGTTTTGATAAATCTAAAGTCACTTGTTTTCATTGCAGGGAAAAAGGACACTTCAAGAGGGAGTGCAAAAACCGCGAAGCAAGTGGAGCTCAAAATCCGTTCAACAACAACAATGATTACTATCGAAAGGCTATCTATCATCAAGTTGCTCAACAACAACAAGAACCACAAGTGGCACATGGTAGAAAAGTGATTGAAGAATCTTCAAAGAGAGCCTGTATGGTGAATCAGGATGACACAGAGCCAACAGAAGGTTTCAGTTGGGACAAATATATTTCAGCTAATAACAAAGCATGCCTGATAGACCAAGATGATGAAAAGTTGCCTGAAGGTTTTAGCTGGGCAAATTTCAACTGGGATGATTATGATCCAAAGAAAGATTCAAATCACAAAGCGTATGTTGCTCAAGTTAAAGAAAATAGTGATGATGATAGAGAGTATCACGCAAGAAGTTTGGCAGCTCATTTCAAAATGATGGAAGAAAGTGATAGTGAAGATGAAAAAATTAAAAAGAAAAAGAAAAAGATCAAAACACCGGTCAGCAGTGATGACGGTGAAATTCCAGTGATAAGGCAAAAGGTAAAAGACGTTCCAAAGTTCAAAGTTGATGAAGAAGTTGATGCGAAAAAGATTCATGTGAAGTGTGACACTTGTGAAGCTATAAAGAAGCAGAATAGCACATTGATTTATAACTTGAACATTTTGTAGGATTCTTATGATGTCCTGAACAAAGCTATGAATCAATAAAATCAAACAAGTGAAGAACATGCAACGGCCATGAAGACACTTCAGGGAGCTTTCATGATAAAGCAGAAAGTTGTGAACAATTACATTGAGAAGTGTGCTGTACTAGAACAGAAACTTGAAACTCAAAGGATTGAAACTGAAAGAGTTAATCGTTTATTGAAACGTTACTCATGTACTTCTTATGTCATTGACAGGATTTATCCAACTGTTGAAGGCATGAAGGCATTTGAAGATGATGAAATAACTGAAGAACAGAAAGTTTCTAAAGAAAAGACTCCTGTGAAGAAAGAAAAGAAGAAGGATACTAAAGAAAAAACATCTGGTAAGAAACAAGATGCAAGTTACAACAAGTGTCCACCCCCGCTTGAAAATGGATATTCTCCGAGAAATCCAAATTCAGAAAGAGTCAAAAAGGCAACAAATTTACAGTGGGAGTCGGAGTCTTCAGTTAACCTACCAGAAAATATTGATGTCACGTTTACGTCATCTGACACTGATCATGAATCCGATTTAATAAAGAAAGTGGTCGATCAGGTGTTGGATAAAGATGAAACTGAGGAGTCAAAGTTGGAGTCAAACTCAGAGTCAGAGTCAGAGTCAAAGTCTGGTTCTGAAAGTTCGAGTTCGACAGTCAACAGTCCAAAGTCTTCAGTCAAAAGGGTTTACAATAAAGAGTTCCTGTTATCAAAATCTAATTTGCATGACGAAACGTTTAAAGTTTCATATACTTTGAATGATTCTGACAAATTATATTTTGATGAGGAATTTCCAATAAGAGGTGTTAAACCAGAAATGATCAAAAAGGTTTTCAAACTAACAGAAATTAATATTTTTGAAATAAAAGATGTAAATCTTAATTATAAATCTAAAAAATACACCTCAAGAGTTCAACAAAGAGAAAACAAGAAAAAGGTTACAGTTCTGGTTCTGGTTTTCAAAAGAAACCAAACCAAAACGGTAATTTCAAAAAGAAAGGTTTAGGATTTATTCCTTCAGAAAAACAGAAAAATGAAAAATATGTTCGTGATTTTAAATCGAAAATGATATTTGTTGCAGGTATGTCTACTGAAGAGGAACAAAAGAGTCCATTCTGGAAGCAATCTAACAAAGAATTTCTTGCGAAGAAACAAGAAGAGATGAAGTTTGGTGATCAAATGAAAGAAACGAGAACCTGTTACCAATGCAACAATGTTGGTCATATTGCCAAGAATTGTTCAAAGGCAATTAAATCAAAACAGGGAGTTTCTCGTAAACTGAAAGATAAAGAGGTCATGTTTGAACCACAGATTGATAGAACAAAACTTTTAAAAAAATTCTATTTTTTGAGATTGGTGAATGTTCAAACAGATTTTACAAGAAAAAAGGAAATCTTGACAACCAGAAATGGGTTGTTAAGAAATCGGATGATAGTTCTAGCAATGATTCTGATTCATCAAAATCAGAGGAGCTATCTTCTGGCGACAAATCTGATTCCACAAAGTCAGAGGAGCCACAGGTTGAAGTTAAAGGTGAAAACTCAGTGCCGACTGTGGAGGATGTGAATTTTCCATCACTTCAGGCTGAAATTTTTAAAAAGAAAGGTGGAAAAGTTGAGATTTCAAATCAATTTTTTTCTGAAAAGAAAGAATTTGATATTGAAAAAGTTTTTTAACTCCAAAGTCCATAACATTTTTGGAAAAATGGTTGACAGGAAGGTCAAAGGAGTGAAAGAATTTTACGAGAAGAAAACGAAGAAAGATAAAGTTGAACCATCCTTGGTTTGTAACTGGGATGGTACATATTACGAACAGTAACTCTCTGGACTTGCCGGAGCTCCCAAGTTGGTAATCGTGGAGCATGAATCGGCATCATTCTGGTAAAATTCCCAAGTTGGTAAGTGAGGAGTAGGTATCGGCATCTTGAGAATTCAACCTACATGAGGATTGGTTGGTAAGCCATGAGGTTGAAATATTTGATGAAGATTTTCACTTACAAGTGGTAAATCAAGGACATTAAGTTGTACTTGCATTTTCCTACATGTGGTATTTGGTTGAAAGACAATGTGATGAACCAAACCCCTAACCTACAAATGGTAATATAAATCAACAAAACTTATTTTCCGGAAAAACCATTTGATTAAAACAAACTTAAGTGTTTTGAGATCACAATGGGAAAATGTTTTGTTGTGAGGGGGAGTTTTGATTGTTTATGCCAAGTGGATGGCGAATTAAAGTGATTTGATATCAGTTGTCACGTTGTTTGTATAGTTTCTTTTCAAATTTCCTAAAATGTGTTTGCATTTTATGGGGAATAAAAATTTCAGAAAATCCAAAAACATTTGAAAATTTGAAAAAAAGTCAAAAACATGATAAAATTCAAAAATGAGTTTTGTTGTATAAAAGAGGAAATGATAGTAGA
Organism: Helianthus tuberosus; assembly: GCA_030545235.1. Lineage (NCBI taxonomy): Eukaryota > Viridiplantae > Streptophyta > Magnoliopsida > Asterales > Asteraceae > Helianthus > Helianthus tuberosus. The sequence goes on from JARYGA010021123.1 coordinate 30,050, forward strand.
TTAGTTAGACTGTCACAGCATGCTAAAGAAATGGAAAGTCAAAAAGTGAATAAATGGTCTCACTGATGATGTGCCAGTAGGTTTTTACACATTTAGTAGATTGTGACGAGATATAAACCTAAATTCAAACTTGCTTATATCATTGGTAACATCTCTCGGATATATGGGTAACCCCCGAAATCTTGTTTGAAAGGTCCCTCTTTCTGAGATACTAGGTCTTTATACTCAGTGATATCTGGGGTATTATCCCGGGACTTCTGATAATGCGGAAGCAATGGCCTAGTCCCTGGAGAATACTTTACTGCTTGCTTGAAATATAGCGCCGCCCTCAGCATAAAATGATAAGACAATAATTGCTAAACAATGTTGTTGTAAAAAAAGATCCTCTAAAGGGGACACACCAAAAGTCGAGCCGTCATCTCTCTGCTGAACGGAAGTTCTGACCTGAGCTCTCACGGTTTCGCAATTTAACCTTTTACAGATATCATTTGTGGTATATTCACCTGTAAGACTGAATATTGGGATCTGGATACGGGAGTATATTCTAAGGTGGGACACGCGATTAAGTTTAAGTATCTAAGACATTAATCTCGTATCTCGAAGCAATTGAACTTTGTGTGAGAATTTAAGTGGATCAGTATACTGACAATCTAAGTGAATCATTTAGAACTTAAAATGTCTAAAGCTTAACGGTGTTGGTGATTTGTCTCAAAAACTGATATGATCCTTTTACACAAACTCACAAAAATATTGTTTGTAAATAGTTCTTTACTGCATTTCATTTTATTACAAAATTCAAAAAGATTTTAGTGTGTTTTAGCATAAATTTTGTAAAATACAAAAAGATTTTCAACAACTGGTGTTGGAGAACTGATTTTTAAAATTCCAAGTGCTAACATGATGAACAAATGGTTTGGGTAAAAATTGTTTGAAATGTTTTGAAATGAAATGAGAAAAGTTTTTGAAAAGAAAACATTATTCCTGCAAATGGTTCATCAGTGACTAACTTTGTAAAATTATTGTTTAAATTTCTTATTCACAAGTGTTCATTAGATGGTGAGATTGTTTTTACAAGTTATCATCAGAAAAATTATTTTTGGGCAGAGAATGTGCAGGATAAGAACTAGGTGATCTTAGATAGATGATAGAGAGCCAGGTTCCGATACCTGAGGACTCTGTGATTTTAACAAGCCAGGCTGCGATCCCAGCATATCGAAAGGGGGAGTCCGAAGACACCTACAGGAAGGAGTTTGTTGGTGATGAAAAGAAAAGAGAGATTGAGGATGCCTTACAGTGTAAGATACTTCAGAGAGTTCGAGAGGACTGATAAAGACTGAAGATACGAAGACTCAACACTGAAGACTCGTCAACATTCGAGGGGGAGTTTGTTGGTGCATGCGCCTGTCGACTTCATGTTGTATTGAGTCTTGTACAAAGAATGATAGATCAGAGTGAGATGTATGAGATAATATCAGATTTTTGGGTTTGATATAGGTGATTTCGCTTGAAGATGTTGATTCAGCTTGAAATAGACTTGTGCAGTCTCAAGCGAAATCATATGTTGTGATTTCGCTTGAACTGGTTCCTTGGCACTCTCAAGCGAAATCTGATCCTCTATAAATAGGATCCAAGCGAAATCTAGATAATGGATTCCGGTCAGAGCAACAAAGTGTTGCCGAAGTTTCGTCTCGTTGTAAAACGTTTGATAATCAATACTACGACAGTTTAAAGTGATTTACTAGCTGAATTGACCTCAGTTTGTCTGTTTCCGCCTTTCAAACTGAGCAAAACTCTTCTGATCGACTCGTTCGGGTCTGAAAACGATCCTACAAATGTTTAAAATTCAGATGGCCGACGAAGAAAATCAAGGAAATCTGAATAACGATAACCATAGTAACATTAAAATTCAGATGGCCGACAATAGCTTCGTCCAACATATAGTGGCACAAGGAATCATAGATGCAATGCCATCTATTATTCAAACAGTTCAGGAAGCGAATAACAAAAGTAAACATAGCAGTAAATGACCAATTAAACCAGAACACAGCGTAAACAATGGACCCTTACTTCAAGCGCCCATTCCCAAAAGAAGAAGAACCATGCCTTATGGTTGTTCTTACAAAGAATTTTGGTCCTGCAAACCAACAGAATTCTCGGGCAATGAAGGACCCATTGTAGCTCTACGCTGGATAGAAAAGACTGAGGTTGTTTTAAAAATAAGCAAGTGTGCTGAAGAAGACAAGATAATGTTTGCTTCTAATTTATTTAAGAACTCAGCCTTAGAATGGTGGAACACTATCCTCCAGTCAAAAGGAAGTGATAGGGTATACAATATGGAATGGCAAGAATTTAGAAATATGGTAGAAAGGAAATTCTGCCCTCCCAATGAAAAGGAACAGATAGCGAATAAGTTTTTGAACTTAAGGATGACCGGGGTAGATAGTAAGGGTTATACTACCACATTTTTTGAATATGCTAGAATAGTACCAACCCTTGCATCACCTGAACCAGTATTAATCTCCCGTTACATCTGGGGATTAATCGGAGAGATTAGACATGTAGTCAAGGCAGCTAGACCTCAAACTATAGAAGAAACCGTAGAACTAGCAAACACCTTGACAGATGTGTTAATCCGTACTAGGGAAGAAGACCAGAGGAGAAACCTAACCCAAAGGCTTACTTAAGAATTCTGTTCTGGGAATTACAATCGCAGGAATATAGGTTCTACCTCTGCACCATTCTGCAAGGTCTGCAAGAAAAAACATTCGGGAAAATGCTCAACTCTTTGCAATTTCTGCAAAATGCTAGGACACAAGGAAGAAGAGTGCAGGAGAAAAACCAGTAATGGACTGTGCTTCAACTATGGAGAAAAAGGTCACATCAAGCCAAATTGTCCAAAATTGACTCCAGTTGCGAACAACAGGAACACTAAAAATGCTAGAGAATTTGTTCTGACTGCAGACGAAGCCAAGATGATTCCGGACGTGATAGCTGGTACGTTTTTAGTTAATGATGTTTTTGCTAAAGTATTATTTGACTCTGGTGCAAACCAAAGTTTTATTAATTCTTCGTTTTGCAAACTTCTAAATCAGTCATTAACTAAACTACCACAAGAATGTCTAGTAAAGACAGCTAATGGAGAAACTGTTAAGATTTCTGAAATCTTGTAGGGAGCAAGAATAGAAATTTTAAACCAAAAGTATATTGCAAACCTTTACCCAATGAATCTAGCAGGATTTGATGTAGTTTTAGGAATGGATTGGTTAATAGCCAATAAAGCCAGTATTTTATGTGATCAAAAGTCAATTCAAGTAAATTCACCAAAAGGTGAAAAGATCACTATTAAAGGAGATAAGCCCTCTAGATCCGCTAAATTCATCTCTGTGATGAAAACTGCAAGTTGTATAAGAAAATGATCATTAGTGTATTTGATTTCCGTAATCACTAAGACTAAAGGAAAGGAATTAAAAGACATTCCAGTATTGTCTCAGTTTTCAGATATATTTCCAGAAGAATTACCAGGACTACCGCTAAACAGAGAAGTTGAATTCATAATCCATCTGTTACCAGGAACAACACCAATTGCCAAAGCACCCTACCATTTGGCACCCACTGAATTGTAGGAACTAAAGAAACAGTTAGATGAATTATTAGAGAAGGGATTTATACAGCCAAGCTCGTCACCGTGGGGAGCGCCGATTTTATTCGTTAAAAAGATGGACGGATCGATGTGTATGTGCATTGATTACCGTGAATTGAATAAGGTCACGATTAAGAATCGGTACCCATTACCAAGAATCGATGATATGTTCGATCAACTACAGGGAGCTCGATTTTTCTCTAAAATCGATTTAAGGTCAGGATATCATCAATTAAAGGTACAGGAAGAGGATTTTCCTAAAACCGCATTCAGAACAAGGTATGGCCATTATGAATTCACTGTCATGCCATTTTGGTTTAACCAATGCCCCAGCTGTATTTATGGACATGATGAACCGAATATGTAAGACATATTTGGATAAATTCATAATTGTCTTTATAGATGATATTCTTATTTATTCTAAAAGTAAAGAGGAACATGCAAAGCATTTGCACGCACTTCTAAGTTTACTAAGAAAGGAAAAACTTTATGCTAAGTTTTCAAAATGCGAGTTTTGGTTAGAGCAGGTACAGTTTCTTGGACACTTAGTAAACCATGAAGGAATTCATGTGGATCCCACAAAAATCAAGGCGATAACTAAATGGAAAACCCCTGAATCACCAACTGAGGTTAGAAGTTTCTTAGGATTGGCCGGTTATTATAGAAGATTTATTCGAGATTTCTCTAGAATAGTCATTCATTTAACTAAGTTAACCTGTAAATCCATTACGTTTGAATGGGAACCAAAACAAGAAGAAGCATTTAGAATTCTTAAGCAAAGATTAACCCATGCACCCATCCTAGCATTACCAGAAGGAACTGAAGACTTTATAGTCTATTGTGACGCTTCCAAACTAGGTTATGGATGTGTATTAATGCAACGCTGATGTGTGCAAAATGCAACATATAAATTACATCAATTGTGGCATAAAACTAACCCTTTTTTAGTACTAACGTTGGAAAAAGTGTGCTTTTGTCTTCCTTTTGTATTTTCAGGATTAAATGAGCTCAAATTAACAAAAGAAGCAAAAAGATATCAAAATCTAACATAAATACAAGAAAAGGAACAAACGTGACATGCCCGACCCCACGACAGCACCTTCCCAAGCAAAACAAGAAGACAGAAGACTGAACACGCCCCGTGCTCAGCCAGCACGGGGGCGTGCCCAAGTGTCAGCAGAAAAGACAAAGTAGTAGAAGCTTCTATTGCCCACCACGGGGCCGTGCTCAGCGGACACGGGGTCGTGGTCAACTATAAGATTCGCATAATCGAGGCAAATCTTCATAGTACACATATGCTTCTGCACACGGGGTCGTGCTCAGCGGACACGGGGGCGTGGTCAACTAATAAAGACAAGCTGCATTAAATGAAGAAAGAGAGGATGTGGACACGGGGCCGTGCCCACTGGTCACGGGGCCGTGCCCGAGCTTCTGTTCAGCCTATAAATAGGAGTGCTTGGCTCAAGCTCAAACCATCCCTTGGCACACCACCTCTCTCACACTTCACCCCTTGTCGTGTCCAGCCCCCTGTTTGCAGTTTTGTCTGAAAATCCTAATGTTTCATGCTAACTTTTGGTGTATTCTTTCAGATGGCAAGGAAATTCACAAGGTTTAACGCAAATGAGCTCGATGCGAGGGCTAGATACGAAGTACTTCAAACAAGGCTGGAGGGATACCCGAGGCAAGCATGCACAGATTTGTTAACATTGGTGAACCAACTCGACCGCTTCAACAACCTTGTCACAGGACCACTAAGATTCGCTTTAACAACTCGACTCCGTTCCGTCCACGAATGCACTTTGGAATTCTATAGCACCTTCACATTCAACTCAAGGTGCGACCCATTCGACAATGATGGGGTAGCATTCCGATGTGGCGGAACTAGGTATTCGATCTCTATGGCACAATTTGGGTCAATTGTCGGGTTGTACGCGGAAGAAGATGCGGGAAACGAGGAAAATACTGGAGGGATGCGATAGATAGACGAAAACGATCGCCAAGCCGCGTGGGCTCAGATTGGTGAAGGGTACTACAATCCGAGCAGCACGAAGAGCACGAAGTTGAGAGATCCGCTCTACCGGTACATCCATAGGCTCCTTGGCTATTCTCTTAGTCAAAGGCATGATAGCGGCGGCGTCTTGGGTTAAGAGATCTTGTTGTCGTCCACTGTATCCATAACCGCAGGCACCTCGATGTCCCTTTCCTCATGCTCCGAAACATGCATCTGAACCGCCTTGCTTCTGTACCAACCCCTATCTTCTTTGGGGGATGGGTGTACCGTCTCTTCAAGCATTTCACCAACATACCTAGGTCATTGGGAAGGAGCCCATGGTCAGGTAGGGTAGATATACACATCTGCCGCTCAATGAACCTAATCTATGAAGCTGAAGACGGGACGGTTAGCTTCCAAAGGATGCAAGGGCATGCATGGAACCCGCAAGAAGCACTTGTCCTCCACGCTCCACAACATCATCAGTACCAATACCAGCCCCATGGTGATCCAGGGCAATCCTCCTCAGGAGGCGGTTTTCCTAACTTTCAAAGTTTACATGATTTGTTGCAGGAAAACCTCATGTGCATCAGGAACACCTACAATATGGCAAGCAACACGTACCACCGGGTTGGGGCGATCGAGAGAAACATATCCGATATCCAAGATGATATTGGAAATATCCGGGAGTACATGGCCGGGCATGGTGGAGATGATGATGATGAAGATGAGGACATGGATTAGGCGGGAGGAGCGGAGGAAGAAGCGGTTGGTTGGTGATTCCCCAGGTTAACCTTTTTCAATCTTGAACAATTTAAGGCCTGCGTGCCAAGTGTTGAACAATTTACTTTCCCTAACTTCTTTAATTTTCCACACTTATTTTCCTTTTTCTTTTAACTTTGTTGACATGGATGATGAACTTGGTAGAATTACGATGTTTGCTATGGTGTGGTATAGTGTTTATTGATTAAGCAGGTACATGCGAGGCTTAGAGTACTAAGCATTAGTACTACTAAAGCCAGGACAGGAAAACCGAAGAAAGAAACCTGTTTTTCAACCTTGCAGACTGTCCACACGGGGCCGTGTCCAGCCGACACGCTCCCGTGCCCATTCCCCAGAACCTACTGTTTGTTTTAATTCTGCAGACTTTGACAGACACGGGGTCGTACCCAGCCAACACGCCCCCGTGTCCACCTTCTGTAAGTTCTCGTTACTGGCACCTGAACACGGGGTCGTGCCCACCAGGCACGGGGCCGTGTCCAGCGCCCAGTAACACAAAATTTTTGCTTTTTCACACCTTTTTACACATTCAACCAACCTAAAAATTTATTTTTGGGACACATTGAGGACAATGTGTAATTTAAGTGTGTGGGGGGGGGGGGATGCTAAAACCTTGAATCTTGCAAGTCCTAAATACAAGCCTTACACAAAACTCTATTGGAACCGCTAATCACCCCAAATTTTTTTCAAAAATTTTCATTTTTTTTACTTGTCTAAGTTTAATTCGGGAATTTCAAGTTCTAAAAATGTTATATTTTTACAAATTTACAACCGATAGCGTCGCGATAAAAAGAACCAACATAAGAAAATTATGAAAAGGCATGACAAACTTAGTTAAAATTTGATTATATATACTTGATCACATAAAAACCCATTCCCATAAAAGTGAGTTTTGAGCCTTTATTGAGCATACAAATATATATCTTTAAATTAAATGCTCATTTTTCGTTTCTTGTGTGAATAGCCGTTTGGTTCCTACGACTCTAGAACTTACCATGACGATACATTCCTGGTCCTTACCAACTTAAACCCGAGTAAGTAAATGATGTAGGCATTAGGACTAACCCTTTTTTTTCTACACCATTATTATTCTTTTTTTTTACCACCTACCCAAAATCCCCCTAGTTAACCCCTTTGAGCCTAAACCTTTTCATTTCATAACCCAAACCAAACACCCTTTCACCCACCAAAACCTTTTTTCATTTTTAACCCTTTGTTTTAGTAACTAGCTCGGTTTTTCATATGACTTTCAATATATATATATATATATATATATATATATACGTGTGTGTGTGTGTGTGTTGATGATTAAGCAAAAGAAAATAAACAAACAAGTTTATAAAAGAAAATAACTTTGTTTGAATAATAGCTTCATCAAAATAAAAGTTACAAAAATAAAAATTCTTTCAAAAAACGACACTTGTTACGCTTTTTCACCCTTTTATACTAACCACTAACCCAACCACCTACCTTTAACCCAAGCCTAACCCTTCACCCAAAAGTCCTCTTGATATTTACAAAGGTATAAAGTTAAAAAGGAGGAGGATTGATTGCTTGGCAAGCCTATGGTAGGAGTAAGTTCCATGCCGCTCTCGAGTGATTCACTAAAATACATCTTCGGCCGAGTGTTGAGTGATCCCCCGTGAGGTATGTGAACTTGTATATAAAGAGAATTTTAAAAGAGGCATGTTATGCGCTAATAAGTAATTTATCTTATGAAAAGTTTTAAATAAATCATGACGAATAGGATTGTAAATAAATAAAAATAAAACTTAATAAAGAATCTTGGAAATCCCGACACTCTATGACAAGCCCAAAAACCTTCTTTTCTACCCATTCCATTTGGGTGTGTAAAGCCACATTATCAAGAGTTTTGCTTGAGGCCAAGAAAAGATTCAAGTGTGAGGGTATTTGATGTGTGCAAAATGCAACATATAAATTACATCAATTGTGGCATAAAACTACCCCTTTTTTAGTACTAATGTTGGAAAAAGTGTGCTTTTCTCTTCCTTTTGTATTTTCGGGATTAAATGAGCTCAAATTAACAAAAGAAGCAAAAATACATCAAAATCTAACATAAATACAAGAAAACGAACAAACGTGACATGCCCGACCCCACGACAGCACCTTCCCAAACAAAACAAGAAGACAGAAGACTGAACACGCCCCGTGCTCATCCAGCACGGGGGCGTGCCCAAGTGTCAGCAGAAAAGACAAAGTGGTAGAAGCTTCTATTGCCCACCACGGGGCCGTGCTCAGCGGACACGGGGTCGTGGTCAACTATAAGATTCGCATATTCCAGGCAAATCTTCATAGTACAGATATGCTTCTGCACACGGGGTCGTGCTCAGCGGACACGGGGGCGTGGTCAACTAATAAAGACAAGCTGCATTAAATGAAGAAAGAGAGGATGTGGACACGGGGCCGTGCCCACTGGACACGGGGCCATGCCCGAGCTTCTGTTCAGCCTATAAATAGGAGTGCTTGGCTCAAGCTCAAACCATCCCTTGGCACACCACCTCTCTCCCACTTCACCCACCACCAGAACACCATCATCCATTGTCCATCATAGAGTGTGTGAGTCGTCTCGGGATCCAAGATTGATCGTAAGAGTTCTTGACAATCAAGGCCATGTTTGCCTAAGTCTCTTACATCACTTGGTGAAGACAAGTGTCTAGTGTAATACTTTTTATTTTCAATCTTTTCGCACTTTTTACTTGGTTTTGTATTAATGACTTTAATAACTAGTTTCTTATGTTGAAGGTGATTCTTCCTTATCGTTTGTCCGTGGTGTCTTGGCATTATTTTACTGTCTATATAAAATAAAAGATTTTCACCAATCATATCTCCACGGTCTATATGGAGGTATGTTGGCTACCTGGTCGGGGGTTAAGGGAACGGTTTGGTAAGAGTCTTGCCGTTGTTCAGCGTTTAGAGATCCTGCAAGGGACCTGGGTCAAATTTAGTAGGACCTCATTCAATGCTTAACGGTATTGGATGGCGGGGGTCCAAACTCTTTGATCCCCTCATAAGTTAAACTACTATTAATACTATAAACCGGCTATTTAGGATTGTATCCCTGCTGACTCAGACTACTTAGCTGAGGGTAACGTCACCTTCAAAAGAGGGGCCTACCATAATTTGCATTAATAACTTAATTAATTATCTTTCAATAATCCGACCCTTTAGGATTGTATCCTTGCTAACTCAAACTACTGGGTTGAGGGTAACGTCACCTCCAAAAGAGGGGCCTACTACAATAACTAAGATAATCTCTTAAATAAGTGCAAAAGTGCGGAAATAATCAAAGGTTACACTATACACGAGTCGGAACCAAGTGATTCATCTTGTCTATCTGTTCTTCTTTTATTTTTATTTTTCAGCATTTTAGTTAATTTTCATTTTCTTAGTTTAAAACCTTTTTCTAAACTTTTGATTTGATTAGACGTTGAGGATAAACCGGTACTAAAAGCTCTTGTGTCCTTGGACGACCTCGGTATCTTGACAACACTATACTACGCTCACGATGGGTGCACTTGCCCATATGTGTGTTTAGTGTTAGTAAATATCGTGTTTTATAAATTTAAAACTTGGCTAAAAAAAGTGTAAAAGGGCTTAAAATATACTTAAACCTACATATACACCTAACGGACATCAAGTTTTTGGCGCCGCTGCCGGGGACACAAGGATTTTAAGAAAGCTTAAAATCGACGGCCTAATCAGTTTTTCAAAACCTTTTTAAAACGCGCACACATTTTTCTGATTTTAGTTTAGTTTTGCATTTACAGTAACCTGAACACGGGCCGTGCTCACTGAACACGGGGCCGTGCTGCACATTTTCATAAATCACCCAGTAACAGTAGCTTGAACACGGGCCATGCTCACTGAACACGCCCCGTGCTTGTCACACCCCAAATTTCCACGTGTCACTGGTGGGCCCGGTAGGGGAGTAACGTGACGTGGTTGGCAACATCATAGTCAAACAACACAATATTTAAATGCACAGCGGAAGCAAAAGGATAATTATATTACAATCCGTAATAGTGTAACATCAAAGTATTACAACGGAAATAAAGGATCCACAGGCGGATCGCAAATAAAATAACATGGTTCAACAGACTTTAGGCATCTAAGCTTGCGAGACTCATTATTGATGCTAGGAGTAGCCAGCCAATTCCAATTAGTACCTGCACTTAGCCTTTTTGGAAAATACGTCAGTTTACACTGGTAAATACAATCAACTGACTCATTTTGAAAGGGTTTAAGAAAATGTTTGTTTTGAATGCACATGGCACAAATAATATTTTATAACTTGGGATAATTATTTAAATATATAATACTTGTATGGATTTACATGTTCCTTATGCGTTCAGTAGCCCGGGTCGAGCCGGGTTAAAGATTAATTGACACACCACTATAATTATGAGACACCAACAGGTGTACGCCTACACCTGAGTGCTGAGGTCGTGGCCATTCGTAGAATGATGCCAGGGATATCCGGGACAACGGTCATTAACCCCCCAAAGGCTTTAAGTAAACAAAACAATGTTAAACGAGACGTCTCAATACTTTCATTATCATACATTCAATCAAAGATTCAACGTCCCGACCAAGCGGTATTTTATATACCGTACCCCAAGCCCGTATAGGGAAAATAAGTTAAAAGTATTTACCTGAGCTTAAATATAAATTCAATCCCAGCCGTATCAAATCAGCAAGTACAGATAGCTTTTACTGAGCTCCTAAATCTGGAACGAAGGTTTTTAATAACCTATTAGAATCCTAACGGGTCTTTAATTAAGCCTACGCTTAGACCGATTAGTTTTAAAGATACGGTTCGTACGCACGATTAAGCGAAGACCGGATAGAATGTGATTTAGACCCGACAAGTTTGAAGACTTGCTTAATATGGGTATATGATACACATTCTGGATTTTGAGACAAAACCGATAAGGTTTGACCCGTTTCGGCTAATTTATGTAAACTAGTTACATAAACCGAACCGAACGCGCATGAAGCGTAACGGGTATCCGTAAGAGTCCTAAACAGGTTTCCTAAGTTAACATGCTTCAAATATGTTGTGACATCAGTAGGATGTCTTTCGTTATGCCCGAAATGAATTTAAACACAAACTATGCCCCGTAGGGGTAGTTTGGTCATTTTAAAGTTTGTAAAAGCGCTTAGATGTTTAACTGAGTTACAGGTCTGATGTAAACAGCAAACATACTCAATTTGATGAGTTATAACAGTAGACTAAAGCATATATGTGAGATTTATTATCTTTAACCAAACTATGCCCCGTAGGGGTATTTTGGTAATTTCACATAAGCCGAAAAGCTCAAAAACGAAGTCTGAGTTAATCAACCCTTGCTTACTGTTAAAATATCATAATTTGCCTCATATATCAGTAGGTATCAACCCGGGTATGTCTAATATGATTTTAAGACATACTATGCGTTAAAAACGCTAATTATGGCGATTAAAGGCCATTTCCGGGTTCGATACTTAAATCTGATATTTTTATATTTCCAGAAGGCTTAAAATAATTTATTTAACATATGTGATCAGTAGCAAAAGGTTTGGAGTCGTTTAGATAAGTAAAACTCATTTTATGGCCCGTAAGGGCAAAACCGACAATTTCCGAATTAAGCCTGCGACTACGAGTTATGCTCAGCCTAAAATTTATTAAAAATCTTTAAAAATCCTAAAATAATATTTTATATCAGTGGGTAAAAGATTTGATACCAAAAAGTATGTTTAACTAGGCTATATGCTAAGTACGCCATTATGTTAACATAAAGCATTAGTTTTGCGATAATGAGCATAACTCTTAATCTACAAGTCGAACTGATGTCAAACTTTGCATGCAAGTCTATATATCAGTATTTGAGGTTTCTACACTTTTACATTTTCATCAATCACGTTTTAAGATAAAAAGGCATAACGGTCAACATATGAGCGATTAACGGAACTTGCATATTAATTGGATAATCAACGAAACAAGTACAGAGGCTTATACTATCATGCAACCTAACCCTAATGAAGCACTAAGGCATTTCCGAATCAAACTAAAACGGGTCAGAACTGAAGTCAAAGCAAAAGTCAAGGTTGTGCGCCTTTCGATTCCGAACCGGGTTTAAACAGAAATTTGTCGAGTCGGGCAAGCGTAGACAAGTTTTTATACTTATTACCATGTTATATTAAGGTTAAAACAGGTTACACTCCTCTCGGATCATTAATCGTGCATTAAATCATATTTTGTATTTCTGTTGACTTTTTCGGTCAACGTTTGACCCGACAAACGACCTAGTTAGGTCTGGATTCGGTACGTGCCCTTATAAGGGTTTAATACCCACATAATTACCTACCTAACGGTACTCTTAATTTGACATACGACTGAGCTATCATTAATTAAACCCGAAGTCAACCGTAAGTTACGATATATTGACTTTCAAGCTAATTACTAAGCTAGAATTAATTTAGAAAGGTTAGGCAACTTACCAAGTGTTTAATGATGACTAGAGGGGCCTTGTAATCAGCTTGAAAGCTCCCCAATTGATCAGACTTGAATTGAGGAAAGAATGATCATGGAGGCCTTTATATAATGGTTGTAAACACCACAAAAGATTGACATCTAGGCCTATAACTAACCATGAGTTGTTTACAAGTGTCCCTAGTACTCTAAAACATTTTTAGGGGTCGTCCAAGATTGAGAAAAACCAGCAGAATCGGTCAGAATCGCGCAGAACTGGCTGCTGTGGGTTTTCTGTTGCTGGCACCTGCTTTACGGACCGTAAGGTCCCCATGCTTACGGTCCGTAAGCTTGACATCAGGGACCAGAATTGCTTGTTTGTTGGTGTATCGAAAGGGCAACCTTATTTCTGACTTTAGGGACCTCAATTATCAACTAAGGACCTCCAAGAAGTGCTCTTAACAGTTACATACCCCACCATCTAGATATGTTTCTTTGAATTCAAATTAAAGTCCCGAAAACAAGATCTATCATTCATTTCTTCGCGATATCCTATCATGCTTTACGTATTAACACGTATTAACAATGATTCACTGATTTTAGGGAATCATAGATGTGTAACATATTAAATCGGGTCTTGGGATTTATAATGGAGGTGTTCAGAGGTAACAATTAACATGACGCCTCTTTTCAAATCTTCCCGACACATCTTTAATAATCCGGTTTTATGACGACACGTGTCATTTATGACACGTGTTATTTATTTTATTACACGCGAATTTTCGAGGTGTTACATCCTCACCCCCTTAAAAGAAATCTCGGCCCGAGATTTACCGAAATTAAGGAAGTAGTCTCTGCCTAATGATGGCAACTTACAGTTGGTTAGGAATTTGTATGATCTTATTTGTTGTTTCCAATGCAACTTTCAGATCCTTAATATTGGACTTACCAATCTATTGTCCTAACAACAGATGTTTAACATTTCACCTATACCAGGTCTCCAAAGGAGTGGCCTTAATACTTACATATCAATTATTAAAGAAAAGCTTATCTTAAGGTGGTCATTCCAACCATTACTTAACTAATATTAGGGAATAGCTAATCCTTGCCGTTAGTCGAACAATTCGACTATTCTGGGCAGCTGATGGCAAGTTCTTAATCGTTGTCTAAGTAGGGTTGCGGTAACAATGCATAAGCAAAAATGAACCGTCTTTCTTACCCAACCATGCCAAACTCTTAGAATATCGAGTTAGGATATATGAATCTATATCTTAAAATTTTCTTAATCAGGCTTTCGGTTGTTCCATATTAAACATGGAGTTCTTACAACACTCTAACCCAAAGCGGGATGTTAATCGTAACTCTACCTGCCTCTAGAGAGGTAAACAGGGTAAACTTAGAAGAAGATAATCAAGGTACAAGGAGGTTACAGAGATTTCCATATCTCAGGCTCCAGTTCACTCATCAACGCTTGTGTCTAATAAGTGACACATTCATGTTATGAGTCTACATATTCCTTTACCGAGGAACATTTATTTGGATAGTTCTATTTCGGATATCTCCTTTGAATACTATTAGTCGACTTTAGTACAATATGATCATTGGGATATCTTAGGGGTTCCATGTATTAAACCTCCATGCTGATCAGACATGGAAATAATCTATGGGACACACTAGGATACGCCAATCCTCATATGACACTTTTATCAAACATAGTTTGGCATTTGCAGGCGATAGAAAACAATGAGAAAGTAATTAAAATAATATACGTTGTCGTACTCTATGCAAAGAAAGAGTGCTCTCAGATTTTCGGAAAGATTCCTTGCCGATACATGAAGGATCGGTTACCAAGGTTTCCTTGGTAATTTATACCTTGTGGATGATAAAAAAAATTTTGCTAAGTTCATGGTTCATGAATATTTATTATTGCCTGTATTAAATCAGGACACTTAGCAGAATTTATCATTGGTAAATGATAAGGAAGTTTATAGTACAAGTGCTTATATTAAATTAGAATGGAGATTTTCACAAACTAGGCACCTAGCTCAGTTGGCTAGGCGCGCGAAAGGGTGCGGCCGGCCTAGACCCAGGTTCGATTCCGGGGACGGCCTGTTCCACCATTTTTTTTTTTTAATATTAATTACTCGTACGAATACGTGTAATTATGAGAGTGGTCTCATACGGAGTCTTAATAATTAATTGCTTCTTAACACTCACAATATGGCTTGATTTTGAAGGCAACCAAACCTTTCCTATTACTATATAAAGTCCTCTTATTAACGCAACAAGGATAGCGGAGATGAGTAATTCCTAATGGATATTAAATATCCATTTAATATTGCTGCAGTAGTCTCGGAGGTATTATCGGTCAATTTTACTTCATATATAATGCTTAGAGCTTTAACAGGCAGATTTTATGATTTACTATATCTA